>JBCAUG010736386.1:0-11704 GCA_038406175.1 Haplosyllis leylae | reverse complement strand
AGAATCTTGGAGATTTCACCAAAAAATATTTCCATTTAAATAGCCCAGCTGTTTACAACAGCTCTGCTAAAAACTGAGTTAACACTAAAGCGTCGTTAAGAGTAAGTGTCTGACATCATGGCAAATAATCTGCCGAACCATTTTAAGATAACTTCCAAATATGACGTGTTTGCCGTACTATCGTGGAAAACAACCTCCCTGAAGAATCTATGTCACTTGACGCAAATTCCAAGATGAACGAGACCTTGAAGTATGGGAACAAATACTTGAAGTGTCTCAGTGATTGCTGTGAAGTTCAGTGGGGCAGGAGAATAGGTCTTTGGTTTTAAAAAATAGAAGTTTCCGATTCAGAAGTGAGTAATTCATTTCATTTTTTTCAGTTTCATCTTCTTATTCTAAGCAATATGGAGATCAAATAAGCATAGGGGATCTGATACAGATTAGTCAGGAATTACACAAACTAGGGACACGTCTAATGGCTGTTTCGGGTATTGAATGGAACAGTTGAAGTTCAACTGCTTTTCTCAAATTAGACTAATCCAGAGGACTGATTTTTTGGAAAAGATAAAGCTAAATCGTTTCTATTTCTAATCTTATAATTAACAGGAGGATACCTCAGTCTCTACTCCCAGGTCCTTTTGAGAGGTAACCGGTCCCAGGCCGTTTCTGGGCGGTGTCCTGTCACTGATCCTCTCCAAAGTCCTGTCGTACGTCCTGCTCCAGTGGGGAAGGGGAGGGGGTAACACGGCTAAGAAAGGTGGTATCTCCTCTCCCCCAGCCATGACAGGGGTACCCCTCCCTCCCAGAAAGGATCCGGGACAAGAGACTAGGGGTACCCTCCCCTACACCCAGGAGAGGGAAGCGAGTGCTTACTCCGCTTCGGGCGCTAAGACTCTTGCAGTCACGCAGGAGTACTTTCTTGTTTGTTTTTTTCAAAACTCTTATCACGGTGTTTCGGGATTTGCCCACTTATTTTGTGAAGTCATGACATGCTACCAAAAAGACTGCACGGTGCAGTTACTTTTCATAATATCAGGGTTGTACCGATGACACCTTTTTAACCACATCGCCCATGTGTCTAGATTTATAGAATTTTAGCTTGTGGCAAACTTAAGAGTATAACTAAGGAAAAAGGAAAGAAGTAGTTGGCAGCATTGCCAAGTTCTTTGTGTTGTTTGTAATTGCAAAAAAGTTGAATATTCCCTTCACAAAAATTGTCGACTTTCAACCGAGTGTTTTTGAGGTCCACTTGTAGCGTTTTAATTTGAAAGAAAAGCACACAGAAATCAAACGCAAACTTAAGTTGTGGTTAAATGACTAGGAGGAATAATTTCCACAAAAATAAAATGCTGGAGTCCGAAGGACGAGAGCACTTTATTTTGTGGAAATTATGACCTCCGTGTCATTTAACTCACTTAAATAATTTTTCGAGGGATATTCCACTCCAGTAAAATGAGCTACGATGAATAGCTCACACCTCCCAAAATTATTTAAATACTGCAAAAATTCACGTTACATCAAATTGAGGTCACACGTGATCTCGATTAAGTAAAAGTGTTTGCGTGGGACGAAAAGACAAAAGGTGTGTGGTTATTTGCTTATGCAAGAGATTACGATGGGTTGTTGACATATAGTGAAACCTATGGACATGTAGATCTACCATGTCGTGAATACTGCCTTTTTGCATCACCACCTGACGCAACTAGGATCGTATGGTGGCGTTAACTTTCTCTGTCCTACGATTTGATTAGAGGCTAGATGAGGTGCGAAGTAAGACACTGCATATTTACATAATTGTCAAGAGACAGTAAAAATCCAGTATTCACTTTGCTGGCAGTGGATAAAAAGTTGTGAATATTTCTTTTTATCAAAGAAGTTGATAAACTTTTTTTTTTTCTAACATTTAGAATTACATCAACATAATATTTTTATGATAATACAATACCTCACTAGATTCGAACATGAAGATGAGGCGAGAAAGATCACCTCAGGTGCAAAAAATCATTTTAATTTCATTACTTAAGATCTTCTGACCGGCACAGATAAGGGCATGTACACTGTTCCTCTCGCGAAACAAACTTAGATCTATCTCATATGGATCATTCTGATTTTCTGTTTTCAGGTGTAACGTCACAATGACGTCACATCTTCCACCGTACACCAAGTTCCACAATCCGGATGAGGATCCCTATGGCGCAGGGCAGGTGCCCGTTGGATACCCTGGCTACCCTGGGACACCACCCATCAACCTGAACCAGATAGTCAACGCATCACCCGCCTCCAATCAGACTGTGGTGGTCACCCAACCGGCAGCTACAAACGTATGTGCAGACCGTTGTAAACACAATGTTAAAACTTGAATAGTGTACAATTTAGTCACCAAGAAACTCAGAAACGGACTCTAGCGTCTGACTTAAATTCCCAGTAGGATTTTTCTCCATTTCTACATACAGAAATAAACTCCGTCCTTTTGTATATTTTATATAAACCAGTGTTAAAATCTACTGACCGCAAGAGTGAGGTGACCACCATAGAGGTTGACCCTAAAGAGGAGGTTCAGAACTCTGTTGTCGCACTAGATCTATGCCTGTATTGTAGGCGGTTGTAGTTCAGGCTCCCACTCGACCTGCGAGCTACATGTGGCTGTCGTGTCTGGTCTTCTGGCTCTGCAATCCGCTCTTCGGAGGAATTGCATTCTGTCTGTCCAGTAAGTTTACTCTTAAAGCTCAGTTAACACTGATGAAATCAAAGTAGTAATCAATTGCACAGCGCATGAATTAGCAAGAAATATGAAGGTCGGGGAATATTGTGTAGCGTATATAATTACTTCGGAGATCTACTCTCTTATTTTTCTACTCCTATCAATTTAAATTACGACTCAATGAATATAGGGAAAAATAGCCAACTTGGAAAGCATGCTTTCGGGTCATTGCACAATCTTACGTCAACATGTGTCTCAATGAGGACTTCCTACTTCGACATTGACTTCGTTTAGCAAAAGAAGTTGACTAAATTTCCCTTAATTCACTGCTTCGGAGCTATCAACGCAGAATGGAAATTAATCGGAGAATGTTGGACATCATTAAATGACATTGGAAGTTAACACTTGTATCGCCCCATGTAATACAAAAATGCATTCATTAGTGGCACACTTAAACATTTCAGTCGCCTCCTCTTCCGCGGCGGATGACAACCGGATGGGTGAAGCGAGGAGCTGCGGTAGGGCGGCGTCGTGGACGTCAGTCATTGGACTTGCTCTCGGCGTCGTGTGCATCAGTGTCTTCATCGGAGTTTACGCTACCGTCTGGAATAAGGTTGAATCTAATCTGAACGACCCATACGACCGGCAATTCAACCAAGGTGTAAATGAAATGCAGGACAAATTAAACGAAAGTCAAAAGCAGCTTGATCAAACTTTTAAAGACCTGACCGACGACATGAATAGAGAAACGCAATGGGACTATGACATGAAAAAGACTCTGGACTGGGGCAATAATAACAACAGTGGTTAGATAAGCGTTTTGTATCAGATCAAATTGCATCGAAAGTCGATTACTTGTATCAGATACATCTTTTTCATAAACTTGTACTAGTGCAAATATAAGGGAATATTTTGATAAAAGGAGATAATATGAATTTTACTCACTTTGAACAATCATTTTGTTATTGCTATGTGTAATTTGTCAGGCGATGGGGTGATAATAAAAAGACATTTTTACCTGGTGCTGAGGTAGAATGCTAGTTCCTTACACAAGAGATCGTAGGTAGCCGGTTCAAATACAGCAATCCTTTTTTAAAATTGTATTATTTTTGACGCTGAATTCGCTGAAAGCATTTTGGGAAAAGTCGAACGGATCTGAAGAAATGGCAAATTTTTACTGCAGTCACTTGGTAAAATACAGAAGAAAGCAAGCGTATTTCGTAAGCATTTCAACTGGAATCCCTCCGCAAACATCCGAATATATTACCAAGTTTCCTTATTCACTGATGCCCAAAGTGCACAAAAAAGTTTGCTTCTGTCCCAAACATTTAAAATGGTAGAAAAATTTGCTGCGATATATTATGTTTTCTATGACTGTAGCTCGAAGGTTTGTTTATCGTTTCTAAAAAGTGTGTTCTAAATGCTTATAGACTGTCAAGATTTCTAAACTGAATACCCAGTGGAAAAAGTATGAAATGATCGATGAGTTGGTAACATTCCATAAGTGAAAAAAAAACAACTTGTGTGTGCGTGTTAGCTTCAAAGATAATGGTCATCACAAATTATGAAAGTGGACTGCAAAGTAGACACGATGCGCATCTCATCCACAGGACGGTTAGTAGCAAATAAATTGGATCTATTTGGGGTAGTGGAGAAGGCTGCCAAGATGTCACCCGCTTCTGCAGAAAAACACTTCCGAAAGCGGTCTTTAGTTCGGATTGATGAATTACAGGTTCTCCGAGTAACGCTGATCGGACACTGGGCAGTCAGAAAGATTTCCTTTTCCATGTGGAATATTTTGACAGCTAACCGAAACTTATTCCACTGAAGTGCTGAATCATTTAACATTTACAAGTAATTATTTTGAATATCTATCTTTCCATATCTCAAAACAATATTTCAAAAAGATGAAAATAAATTCCGGATCCCTAATTTATCAATTTCCAAACAGTTCATGATCATTCATCACAAATGTTAACCTCTTTATATAATTTGTCTGAGTCTATTGCTCATTATCACTTCATTGTTTTACTACATGTCTATGTTTCATAATTATTTACTAAATATTTCAAATTGCAATTTTTGTACGCAATAATGGCCATCATGTAAAATACATTTCCATTTTCGGTTAATTGTTGTAAGATCAAATTTCCAATCATTTCTTCGGATAACGAACAAAAGCGACACGAGAGATTAACACGCTTAACAACAAAGGACAATGTCAGTGTGTGAACTGGAAGATTATTCGGCAGTTGTGACTTACATGTGACTTATTTTTTACGGTGACTTGGAGGACATTGGCATTTTCCCACCTGAATCCGTTACTGCGAAGAACATATGGGTTTGAGCAGCCTTTAGGATGGAATGACATAGATAATCAATTATTTCAACTGCTTATTCCGTGTTAATGATGTGCGTAAAAATATTTTTTGGAAATTTGTGTTACAACCTGACCAGCTGCATCAGCAGCAATTGGGTATCTCCGGGTCGAACCCTGATATTTGGCTTTTCATTCACGAATTAGATAGCACGTCCATACCATCACATATGCAATTGTTCAATTTGCAGTTTGACATTATTGTGATGTTTTTGAATTTGTGATAATAATGACTTTTGGAAAATTATTAATCTGTGACTTGCTTGACTATTTTGATTTTATAAAGCATCGTTTCCGTAGTACTATCAATACATTTTTCAAGTTTAATGTCAATAGTCTCTTAATAATCATAGCTAATTAATTCCACTTTTATTTTGATACAGTTGGAGAATAACATGAGATAGATATGAACCAATCATCTACACGAATAGTATTTACAATGCTATTCTATTCATAGAAACTACAACAATGTACAGAAAAAAACGAATTCGTCAATTGTCAAAAACGCGTTTTGCCTTAATTACTGATAATGATAATTGTAGATAAAATGGAAATAAATACTAATGTCAGGGAGTGAAGAATTTCACCAGGTGGCTCGTACACCACGTCAAAAGTCACCTCACGAAGACATTCTCACCTCGCATGGACATTATCACCTCACATGGGCATTTTCACCTCATGTGGGAATTCTGACCTTGCATGGACATTCTCACCTTGCATGCACATTCTCACTTTGCATGGGAATTTTCACCTTGTGTTGGCATTTACACCTCACATAGGCATTTTAACCTTTGTGGGGCATTTTCACCTTGCATGGGACATTTTTCCCTGGTATGGGGCATTTTCACCTCACGTGGGCATTTTTACCTCACATGGTAATTTTCACCTTGCATGGACATTCTCACCTCACATACATATTTACATGCTCTCTGCCATGTGAAAATAATATCTTTCACCTTGTGTTGAGAAATTCCAGAAAAAGTCATGAAGTAACCCCATTTGCATCAATAAGGTACCTCTACGAGCCACCAATAAGCAACTTGTGTGCCTTTTTTCAAAAATCCACGCATTTCTTTGTTCACTGTAAATTAGAAGTCCTTTCTTCAAACTGGAGGTACTTTTTTCTGCGGCGGGAAGTCAATTTTTTACTTCGTTCACATTTTACAAACAAATGGTCAAGTTTTGAAGTCAGAAGAAAAACTGTAAATGACAGAGAAATTCTTCTAGCTTTATTGATACTATCCACAGTCAAAATAATTGTTCAGAATTTCTAGTACAACTTTATTTAGTCAGAATTTCCTGAAATTTAATAAGAATTCACTGAAATTTAATCATAATTATTTCCGTTTAGTAAAAATTTACTAAAATTTAGTCAGAATTACAAGTACTTAGTATTTAGTATTTTTCTGGTATTTAGTCAAAATTTACTGTTTTCACTAATAGATTCTGACTAAATACCAGTTGGAACAGGTTTAAACAAGTTATCATTTGGTTGTCAGAATGTATTTCAAAATGATATGATAAAAAAGTTCTTCAATTCTCCTAAAATTTAACTTCAAAGAGTATTTGACTGAATATCCTATGATTAAATTTTTTAAAAATAACTGATTATTTTTAGAATCAGTCCCAAGATGGACACAAAATTTTTGGATTTCTTGCTAGAAATTGTGTGACCAAGAGTTATAAAATTCAGCCCATTGACTATAATGGGACACAGAATTTACTGATATGTCGCACTCATCAGATTTTACTGATGTTCCTACAGGGTATAATTTGAAAGACCTTCCACACCTTTGTGTCACCCCATTTAGACCCTTTCTATTAGGGTGGTTTTGTAACACCGTTGTATAGTGGATCCGTTCTATTAAAATAGGTTTTACTAAACAATGATATGGTGTGTGCAAAAGAGTAACCTTTCCAATGGGAAAGATTTTTCGGGAAACAGTTTTGGCAAACTTTTTATTCTTTGTTTTTCCAGACCATTTTTCCGTTATTTTTGCTCGCACTTTTACTCTTTTCCCCGCTTTTTCTCAGGTAATTTTATTTTCTCGTTTTTCAAGGCATTATACTTCTCTTTGTTTTTCATTTCTAGAATAATCGCATAAAGTTCATTCGCGTCAACTTCTTTCTTCCAACATCTTTGTCTATAAATATACTGTTTGGTAACCAGACAAATAAAGTTGCCAACATCAGACTCCAATGGGAAGGGTCTACAGCAAGAATGTGCAACGTAAGCGATCCACAGATTTAGAGAGTCTCGGGCACCTGTGAAGCGAATTGACACAGTCATAGGGACGTTGTGTCACGTGATAGCAGAGAAGTATTTAGGGTTTGTCCGTGTCCACCAGAGGAACAAACAAAGTCGCGTCTACGCTGAGTACAAGAGAAGTAGAATTTATAGAAGTTGGAATTCCTGGTCTAAAGGTGAGTAATGAAACTAATTTTGTTTATTTCTTCATTTCTTTTGTCCAGAGCAACATACCAAGAAAGGAATAATGAGGTGACAAAATAAGAGCGCAGATCCAAAGAGGTTTTTTTTAAATCACAGATATTTGTCCTAAAGCATGAATAGATAAAATGTTCATCTACAATATGCACTGGTCAGTTCACTATTCATTTATAGGCAAAATATGTCTTTGCTCAAAATATGAATTGAAAGATCGCTTTTTGAAGATAGTACATTCCATCGTCTACAAATTGTCTGCCTTCAACTTATTGGACGAATTGACCAAATTTCAAAACCAAATTATGAAAACGATGAATAAAGCACTTGATAGTTACTTGTTTTGAAATATTTCCAAATATTTTATACAGATAAGTTTCACTGAACAATATCTATATTGTAAATTTTTACAAATAGTATTTTTCCTAGAACAAACCCTCAATAAAATTAAAACTGTTTTAAATTTTGACATTGAAAATAGTGTTTAACTTCATTATAAATAGATAATTTTGAGAATGAATGAATGCCAACAATCAAATGTTCATAATCAACTCCATTCTGTTCCATTGAAATAGCATCAAAGGAATAAGGTTTTGGTTCGAAAGGTTTCAATTTTTCGATTCGAAATTCAAAAGTCCAATACTCAGCGAATAGCATTTCAAAATGCTTGTGTAATCGTTTCGCAGTTACCCAAATCAAGACATTTTGTTTGAGATGCATTTAGCTCTGTAGTTTTTTGTATCTAAGGATTTGTTTACTAAATCTGATGCCAAGGTAGTATTTACACAAGGTCGGATTTCTGCTGAATCTGTGTTGAGAAAGAAAAATTCAAAAATCGAACTTAAACACGGAGTTAGAAGGCTATTTAACATAAAATCAACATATTTTCACAAGCACTGCATTTTTTTTATATTCTGGAACATTTTTTTATGGAGAATATCTGCCAATAAATCATAGCTCTACGAAAAGCAACTCGTTTTAGAATAGCTCTGTTTCAAGGTTCCTTTAATAGCTCTATAATATTGTACTTTTTCCGTTTTAGCCATCACGATGACGTCATATGCTCCACCGTACAAGAAGTTCCACAACCCTGACGAATATCCCACGTTCGCAGGGCAGGCGCCCGCCGAGTACCCAGGCTACCCTGGGGCACCCATCACGATGAACCAGACTTTTGGCACTCCACCCTCTGGTCAGCATACAGTGGTGGTCACCCAACCAGGAGTCGCCAATGTAAGTACAAAACAAGTCCAACCACCGATAGTTCTCTGTACTCCAAACTGCATAATAGAGAAATTAAGATGCAGTCAGTCGATTAATAATGTTGTTGATACAGGTTTGTTTCAGTGCACAAATCTCCAGAAGACAGATCTACATTCCTCAACCGAATTGAGCTTTTCACAAAATTCTACCAATAAAATCCTTTCTTGAAGATACAAAAATCATTGACAGATTTTGCAGGAAAATTAAATTACTACAGAGGTTTTCCGTATCATCTCTTTTGAGCCAATATTCGGGAGCCAATAAGGCATTAGAATTCTAATTCATAGATGGTTGGTGTTGTGAGTTCGATTCCTACTGGAGGAAACTTTATTTTTTGCTGAAATTTTAAAGACCTGTTATCAGTTTTGTACAAAAATGCCAGAAATGTCAGATTTGTGTTATTTATTCAAAAAAAACTCGAATCAGCAAAAGGCCGACATCAAAATCTTTCCATGAAGCCAGTGTGAAATCAGTAAAGACAGACGTGATTGACACATTTTGGCGGGTGATGGTCAGAGAATTGTATCACATCGAAAGAAAGATTTGTAAAATTTAACTTCTATTTGATTTCAAATAATTCTGGCTGGTCTTAACTGCTGATTCAGAATTTTCTACTGGTTTCTTCAGGAATTTTTGTAAATGAGGATGGAACATAAAATTCTCACTGAGCTTTCATCATTTGAGAAAAAAATTCCCAGTATCCATATCTGACTGTTTCAAATCAGTTCAGTGAATTCTGATTCGGTTTTGTGGGGTGTTTTTCACAAACACCCCACAATACAATAATGCCAACATTGCCAACTTTGTTTTCGCCATTCCATTCAAAATCAAGTCATCCAATAACATTTGTATCCATGAAATTTAATTCCCATTCATCCCTTGATTTCTAATTTCACATCACTAACATAAATTGGTGCAAATCAAGAAGAAAACTGCGAATATATGAGAATACAAAGTTGGCATTAATGCCAACATTGCCGACTTCGTGTGATTGTGAAAAACTTGATGGATAGCTCCGATATTTGCACAGTTTGCATAGTCCGATAGCTCGGATATTACAGATATTTCAGTTCAGTTCTAACCATACGCAATGTTGGAAATTTCTGAATATCAGAGGAAGTAGGACAAAACATTCAGCTCTCCTTTAAAAAATACAATTGTTCAATATTATTTTTGAGACAAGTGTACTGGTCATTTATTTATGCTTCCAAATACATTTTCTCATCCACCGCCATTGTAAAACCCAGCTGGAATTGACTCAAACGATCCAAAACAGTCATAAATGGATGTTCTTCCTGTTGTGTGGTAAAAGCAGAGGTTTTTCCAATCGAGCTTTGTTCTGTTTTTCTAGAATGTTATTGTGCAGCCTCCAATTCGGCCTTCCAGCTACATGTGGTTGTCGTGTCTCGTCTTTTGGTGCTGCAACCCGATCGCAGGAGGCATCGCGTTCGCTCTTTCATGTAAGTTCGCACTTAGACGAAGCGTCAAAGTGCGCAGGACAGATGGAATTTTTTGCACGTGAACGCGTAAGGGCCCGTTCACACCGAGCGGCAGCGTCAGCGGCAAGATAAGGGTTACACTGATTTTCACTTGTGTCATTCAGACCATGTGGCAGTGGCAGTGGCATCGCTAGAAAATCGGTCTAGAACCCATTTGATTTTTTGATGCTAGCAATGCCACTGCTGCTGACGTTGTTGCTCAGTGTGAATGGGCCTTAATGAACATTGAAGTGGCCAGTAGATTGCAGCATAGAAAAGAAATTGCGATACATTGCAAGTCCAAATAATATTCTAAAAAAATAAGAATTGTAGATATCGCCACCATCATAGGTTTTACATTGCTATCAAATTTTGTAAAGCAAAATTACATCTGGTGGGTCTAAGTTTCTCCGAAGAGGGTAACAACTATGCAATAGGACGGTCAAATCAAAATGTTCTCCGATATTTTGAAAATGCTTGAATCAAGCAAGGTCCACCATTACTCTGTTATACAATCCATGCACATACATCTGTTTACAATTCAGTGATGTTTAGTACATTCAGTAATACTGTCGCCTTTTCATTTTTTTCAGTGGCGTCCTCCTCTGCTTCGGATGAAAACCGCACAAAGGCAGCGAGAAAGTACGGGAAGGCGTCACTATGCACGTCAATAATTGGCATTGTTCTTGGCGTTGTTTGCATCGGCGTCGTCATTGGTGTTTATGTCACCGTTTGGAGAAAGGTTAAAGGCGACATCACAATTAAAATTGACCACAAGTTTGACGCAAATCTAAATGACTTGAGCGACGACTTGGATGACTGGAACAACCAGCTGGACAACCAGCCGGAAAATGAATTAAGCCTGAACCAAAATCTAAGCAACCTAGACAACCAGCTTGACAAAGGTCCAAAGGACTTGAGTGACACCAATGAAGATTTTGATGAATCGAACAACCACCTGAACGATGGACAAGATAGGAACAGTGAAGACTTAGACCAAACTCTGGACCAACTCGACGAAGATGAAAAGGACCTGGACGAAGCCAACAAAGAGTTAGATGACTCGAACAACCAGCTGGGCGACCAGATAGATGATCTGCTGGGCGACTACAACAATAACGACCCCGACCAAAATCTACAGGACATAAACGAGATGAAAAAAGAGCTGGACGAGTGGAACGACTGGCTGGATGGTGACCTGAATGAGAGGGACGACATCAATGATGATGACCTGGAAGACTGAAACAAACAACTACAACAATAGATCGTTCTCTTGATTCAGCCTGCGTTTGTCAAATTAGATCTAGCTCCATTAACACAAGTCGTATTCAGATGTGCATGCGGACCAAGGTGCCAGGCAATATCTTCTTCCCTCATGACCAATGATAGAATATCAATAGGAAAAATGGCACCTTGAGTTTTTCACTATTTCAAGTTTAATA
>JBCAUG010736375.1:0-11704 GCA_038406175.1 Haplosyllis leylae | reverse complement strand
ACTAAAAAGTCAGTATTAAAATGGCTGTAACTTCCTAGAAAATGTAGACATAAGCTTAAAATTTGGCTAACAGATGCCTCAGTTGATTTTCTGAAAATGATGAGATGACGAGATGGGTCCACAAGCAAGCAAGCAAGCAAGCATACAGACGCCATAGTGACCAGATAAGTCGCTCTGCTCGGAGAGGCGGCGCGACTAAAAAACAAGTAAAAACTTACAACCAGCAATGAAAAGCAAACTGTTTCATTCACGGCAGTTTTTCTCTCGAGGTATGCGTACTTACGAGAAAGACACAGCTGAGTATATCGGAGGCGATCTTGGCGTGCGGCGGATCCTCGTCTTTGACGGAGGGTCGCAGGTTGTGTTTGAGGCATGACTGCAGTAGCGACACCAGCGCCGGCGCGTGCTTCTCAATCGATCCTGTCTCCCTGAAAACATAACGGGAAATATAGCAAATTGAATATAAGAATTTCTTATGTACAAAATCCTAGTTCATAATTAACCGTATTGCAAAAGCAAAGGAAAAATAAAAGGAACGTGGAATATCAGGTTTAACTAGAATCGTTGGTGTAGCACCAGAAATGAACCTGAAATACCCTAGACTGTAACCCCAAAGATGACGTCATCCGAACCAGGCTATCAGTGATCCTAAAATAGTTGTGCGATGGTCCAAGACAAACTATGAAAAATGTTATGTGAGAACAAGATGGCGGTGACATATAAATTGGTAATCTGATCTATGATGACGAATAATATTTTCGTCTCCGCAGGGAGTAAATGGATCTAAAAAATCGGTTTGGGGGAAGGCAAATGATTTGAAATCTATACGACCACCTTCGGTGACTATCTTTTTTCCTGATTAGTTTTTGCAGGAGCCGGCATGACCCATTTGCTTTCATGACACATAAAAATATGTAATATACCCAGGATTAACTACAAAATGATTCATCTTACGGCAAATTGTACATCAATTAACTTCTACTAAAAGTACCAAAAGACTCAATTGATAGTCAACTACAGTAGTAGTAGTCTTCGAAAAAAGTGCCCTTCAAGAGGATATCATTTTAGGTTTTTTTCATGACTAGTAATCATTGTGCATATTTGATGCTGTTCATGTTTACACAAAGTTACGCTCTGTTAGATGAAAAGGACCAATTTATGCCATAAATGAGCATGTAACTTCAAAAAGTCTTTATGACATGACATGAAATCACACGTGCTTCATAAAAAGTTTCTGCTACGTGTGACAAATTCTGGGCAAGCGTGTAAAATTGTTGGTTTTATTTTCATGATTGGGACAGTTAGCCCTACGATAGTTTGAATTATAGCACGTACGCCATGGGACCACAGCACAGTCGTTTTTACCATAGGAACTGTATGGTATAGCACGTACGCCATGGGACCACAGCACAGTCGTTTTTACCATAGGAACTGTATCAAATCATAAAACGAACAGCTTTCTAATGATCTCCTAACAATTTTGAGGACTTTTCATGTTTTCTCATACCAAATATACATTAGATATACAGTATATTAGATATACAGTATACCTTTGGATAATCGTTTGAAATCTCGTACTTTCTTTTTAACTGTACGTTTTCTAATAGCACTCTGTTAAAACAGCCGTGCTAAAAAGGACCAAGACATTTGTAAATATTCCTAATTTCCAAATTTGATATTCAGAATATAATTTATTGGTGGATGCAATGGGGTGCGCCAGGAGTGTGTGGACCCCCCACCCCCGTTCAATTATTTTTCATTTCATGCAGTTTAATTGGCCAAAATAATAGATTGGCGGCCCCACCCTAGGGGTTAGTGCTCCCCGTTTGGGAAGTCCTGGATCCACCACTGCAACTGTTAAAAAAAAATTATGCGTAATATCATGGATCAATTCATTCGTATAAATCAGATATTTTGCGTCACCGTTCAACATGCGAACAGCAAAAAGGTAGAAATGATGCGAAGTATATGATACCAGTATACCTTTTTGTAGCAAGTGAACTAGGATACGCAAACATGTTATGTTTTCTTTTGTAAAATGTCGCTGAAATTTAACACATGCTCTTCAGAACTTCAAAAAGTTTTGAAGGCCACTTTTTACCTGTGCACAACTATTTTTTGTGTGAAGGTAAATATCATACATCAAAGTGAACAGTGCACTATAGTACCTTCAACGCTTGCTGTAATAAAATTTGTCATCTGCAACGAATATCTGAACTTTTATGAAAACAAGAAAGTCCTCCTGCGTGAACCCAAGACCGCGGCGTAGCAAGTGCTCGCTCTGCTGTCCACCCCCCGGCTGTGGGACTGAGTAACACCCCCCAGGCCAGACCCTCACAGACCAACCTGGCTATGTGTATGATCGGAGTAAACCCCCCCCGGCCCCCCCCCCTCCGTGGACTGACAAACAAACTGAAAATATTACCTCCTCTCGTACTACGTACGCGGTCAGTAATGAAGAGACATTTTGCTCCAGGACGTTGTAGGCAATGCACCAGTGTCTCAAACGGTATGAGCGCCTGTGTGTCGCACAGTATGACATGGGTTCGAACCTCACCAATGCTTGAAAAAGTAAGTGGGCCAAACAAATATCGGCCACAATGCTGGTCATCAAGAGGTCAGCATGTATCACACCAGAAGTGAATCTGGAGAATCCATCAACCCCAGACAACAAAGCAAACACTCAAGGGGATCTGCCTCAGCTTTGAAATCCAGTCATCAAAAATCCAAAATCAGAGAAAAATTCATAGTTACACCGGAACGTCTTTTCGGTGGACCCTCCATTTGGCGGTCGCGCCCCTTTTTTGAACCATTATGTGACCTCTCAAATGAGGTTCTTCCGTATTTCCATACCCATTTACAATAGAACCCCTTACAAGTTGCATGACTTCCCAAAGACTTGGTCGCAAAAAGGCGGTCACCGCCTTGAGAATGGTAAATATGATGAATATTAATGGTTCATGACACTAAATTGTTGGCTGCAAAACGAAGGTAACCAATCAAGGGAATTTAATGCAGCCCCAGCCTATGCTTACATTTCAAAGCAACGATTCGACAGTAAGAGAAGAGAGTTACAAATGAACTTTTGTCCACAAGATAAGAAAACTAAAGACCATATGTTCAAAACTTCAGGAGTATGTACCCTTCAAATAGCAATATTGAATAGTAATCGCAAGCGAAAGCTGAAACAAAATGAAACCTGCCATTTAGGACAATTGAACCCTGTGAATACCCCCCCCCCCTTGGTACAACATTCTAAATTCGAAACAGTTTTTACAACTTATTCGACCTGTGGTTTAAATAAGATTGTTCGATGCTCACCCGCATTTTTCTGTTGCAATATAAAGACCTCCCTTCCAGGCCGGTCCTTCACGGGAGGGAGGGGGGGGGCGGTCACAGGCCTTTTAGAGTTCTAAGTGCATAATTGCACAGGGACCCCCTCCCCCACGTGGACAGGTTGACACGACTGAAAACATTACCTTCCTATCAACCTGCATAAAAACTCCTTTTATTTTCCAAATCAAGCAAAAAAGTGAAACAGTCTCTCAAGAAAAATTACAAGACAGCACCACACACATACACCAGCAAAAATTCACCACAAAATCACCCATACATTCGGGTCTGTAAAATTCACAGTTTCAAAACCTACCTGACGGCAGAGGTAACTCTTGTTATGCATATTTCAACGACACTCTGGTTGTTGTCATTACTCAAGTAGTTTGGAGCGCTCGCAATCTCCTGTATCTTATCCAAAACCTCGGAGAGATCATTGGCGATGTCACAGTCTTCAAGGGAAAAGAGGTCTCCTGCCTTTGAGAGGTCTCGTCGATTCAGCACTTGGTAGAATAGTTCGTGCATTTTCCTAATTTATATCTGCAATTGATACGTATGATGACGAGTGACAACAGTATACATAATACAACTTAGCTCAGTTTTAACTGATTATCAACAGCATTGGGAAATAGATGAGTAAATTTCTACTATTTGGAAACATCTCGTTCTACAATGTATATAGGTTTGTGTGCACTTCCATGTTGCGTGCGAGCTCCTTAACTATGGTCTATTGATATTTCCTTTCTGATGTTTTGCGGAGTAAATAAATAAGTTTGCGTAATTAGATTAAAAGCGTATGAAGGAACTCTGAATGAGGTGAAACTATTTCCTCACTCAAATCTTTTACAGGTTTGACTTTAGGCACTGACCAGTACTGAACCCAAACACAGCACCGATAGCGGCAAAATTATATTGAAATGGTACAGCGAAATTGGCAAGCAATAGGTATTGGGACGTCTTCCTTTTATCACATCAACTTTTCGTGAAGTACGGGGCTTTTCCTTGCAAGATAAATGCCTAAACTACTGTATATTGTTACTATAGGAGTGGTCCTGGTTACTAAAAGTCTTGTAGTGACTTTGTTGTAGTGCTGTAGTGAGATTTTGTCAATACAAGTGGATTTTTCAGCCATTTTGTGTTGTCACTCCCTAAAAAAAATAGAGGCTTTTCCATAATAGTCACTGTAAAAGTTACTACACTACAAACATCAATTTTTTCTCTATATAGAGAAAAAGTTACTAGCTTGTAGCGACTTTTCTCTATATAGACAAAAATTTGTCACAACAAGGGTTCCGACGACATGAAATTGCGATGCTGTGATAAAAAGAAGTCTACCCTAGGTTTTCAACCGATTTCCCGCTACTGAAAACTGAAGTGATACAACTTTCTTTCACACTTCAGGTTTACAATTAAGCAACATCATGTACAGTATGGTTCAAATTTGTCAAACAAGGAGCGGGCTAAAGTGATTTCATCCCGATTGCAATTGCTGGAGTTACGATACGACTGAAAGTGTATCATCATTGGTGGACCCCAAGTATATATTTTCCAGGTGTTGTTCCATTGTTATGATTTTTTTTTGTGATCATGATAAAAGTCAAAAGGTTTGAGAATAAAACCTACAAAGTAACAGCAAGTGTGAGCGAATACAAAAATAAATCTAATACTTACAAACTGAAGCAACACGTATAGGTTACATTGCTGTATGTATTCGACCTTAAGGTAACCGAAAAATTCAGTAAACATTAGTTATAGACCGGAAGAAAAAGTTCCGACAAGTGGGTGGCAGCCATAGTGGATTTGTGTCGTCCCTCTTAGAACATTAAGCATTTCATTAGAAAATGTGCCGAAGGTTACATTTTACCAAATAATGATTTTAATCACTTTATCTTAATATGTATTAATTGGATCGTAACTAAACAGATATGTTGAGTTTATCCTTTTTGAGGCGCACAAGACTTTTTAATGTTGTATGTGGCTGGATGTGCATCACGCGATCTAACGACCATGGCTGAGCAGCAGTAAGTACAAGAAATCAATGTAATTTTCTGTTTTCCCATCGACACAAGTCAGCGCATGTCTATCAGTACACAAAAATTAAATGGGAAATGAAATATGTCTGTTATGAATTGGACTTTTTGTGAGGTACATCTTTAATTATTCAAAAATATAAGAAAAAGACACCGGCTTTTTGAGTGCATGACATGACCACAGGTATCAGTACCGAATGCCGAACTGGGTATCGGTAAAGCCGTTTTTTCCCTTTCCTTTACCGATACTAAATTCAACATCACCGATACGGATACCTGTGGACATGACAGATCGGACGACACTCACTCAATGCAAATTTTTTATTCACCCATTACCTTGTGCTAACATAATTTTGACAGTTTGAAGAATATTTGTACCAAGTAGTATTACGTGTTTTATGTTTGATTGTTTTCCTGATTCTAATCTAATTCTGTACAAAGCAGTCAATGTTGGTGTCAAAAAATCGAACCAGGCGTGGGTGTTCTTATGTTACAGATTAATATTCTAGACGCTCCCAACGGAGTTAACGTAGAATTTGTGGTTTGATGGGGAAAAATCCAATCAATGAAACGAAACATCACCATCGGGTTGTGCCTGGGGGTTATGCCACCCCTCCCCCATTCCCTCTAAAAATAAGGTCACGAATTAGGACTGGTGAGGTTCATTAGGTGTTTAAAGTAGATTCTGTATCAGTTTTTTGAAGATAATAGTAAGAGTGTTGGGTAATGCCTATGCAGATCAGAGAAGTTAAAAATAGAATAATATGTTGAGTCTGTACCACTTGCAAAACTGTATTTCATTCAAACAGGCCTGCAGTTTCTTGGCTAAACCGAGAAAGGCTAGTGTCACAACTAGGTTGTCCAGTGTTAACATCTATTGACAAACCAGGGACAGATAATGCTCTCTGTAGGGATCGAATCTTCTGACACGGTAAACAGGTATCGGTACAGTACAAATGCGGAACGGTCGTTACAAAGGGTGGCAGTTCAACCATGAACAAGTTGACAACCTTCGTCCGAAAAGTGAACCTGAAATAGCATGTAGGATCCTATTGTTGCCAACGTTTCCTAATTTCAATCACTGAAATCTTTTCACCTCCGACAATACCTGTTTGAGAGTGAATTTCATGTTACAACAACTAGGTCAAACAAGTCCTTTAATGCCATATAAAACAAAACATTACGAGGCAATATCGACCACGCCCCCACTCTAATCCTTAAGGTATACCCACATCGAACGAAAGCGATGTTGCTGGGAAGGATATATGGATTTATCAGTGGTATTAAGACCAAGTGAAAGCGAAAGCGACGTCACTTTCTTGATCGCTTATGGACCCATTGGAGTGAAAATGAAAATCGCTTTCGCTTTGAGACGGTAGGAATAGACCCTTATTCCTGTTATTTCCTTACTGGTCATTTCAGACTTGTTAGTCATGCTAGACCAGTCCTAGCTGGAGATAGGAGCTCCTCTTTGACTGGTTATTCCACTGTTCCTTCTTGCCTGTCCTTCCAGGAGGGAGCAGAGTATCCTTCTTGACTAGTCCTCACCCGTCCTTGCCTGGTCCTTCCAGCCCGGGGGAGGGGCATGCTGGGGGTGCAGGTCACCTACCTATCTGACTAGGGAGCAGTCGACCTACCTGCCTAGCCCTGGAGAAACCCCCCCCGCTCCCCCCAGTCCCCCTATGAACAGACACCTGTGAAAATATTACCTTCCCTCATACTATGTACATGGTCGGTAACAAGCGGATGTAGTAAAAGGAAGGGCGGATGGTAGAACAAAGAGTTCTGTGGAAAAAGCTAATACTTTCGGAAATAGACGTTTGCGGTATTTATTGGTTATTATATTGCCAAATAAATTCATATGGCCAGATGTTGTAATAGAAATTTATTTATTTATTAGAATTACAAAACAGCTTTATGTTCAAAGTCGTATTTTCATTGTATGACATTTTTATGTAGATATTTCTTTTTCCCATAGAATGGAATTGATGTGTAGGAGCCGGAACATGGCTTCAGTTCACGGTAACCTAAATCGAAGTGGATGTAGAATAAGAGATTAGCCTAAAATAACCCCGTCATTAAAACTGAACGATCGCATCATCTGAAGTTCAAAAAGAAGTATCAGAGGCCAGAAAATGATTTCACGCTGGTCCCAGCTGATGGGTTGCGACAGTCGCTGCCAAAAAAAACTGGAACGTATAATTAAATGTCCTTATTTTGTCACAAATTATCAAAGTTACAATAACTTTGAATGTAGTTGAGTAGTGCTATCTTCATAAGTGTACTCCGCATCAAGGCCATAGTCTAGTTAAATTTCGATCTGTGCAAATATCTAATCAGTAGTAATCAGTTGTTATGTTAAATAAGAGAAAAACGGAACCCGTGTGGAAAAATGCTTTTATTGGGTTTTCCATTCAACACGTACCAATTTTTGTATCATTGAATAAAAACTTTGAAGACAGTTTGATATTGGATCAAATCTGAGCTGTTCAATTCCTATTTAATTAAGCTCTTTTATCAGCCTTGTCGCATGTCAGTCTCGTTATGTGAATGCGTTTGTGTGTGTGCTTGTGCAAGCCTGAACATTGGTGTGATCTGTTACCTTGGTGGAAAATCCGTCAACAGTCAGAAACATTTCTTGGCTAATTTCTTTGCAAACAGATTTTGCTTGTTTTTTGTTTATTTCGCGGATCCAAATCAAGAATTACAATCAATTTTATCACTCAAGCGAGGAATGTGCACAAGACTTCATTTTCGTCCAAGCGGCCCTTGACCATTAAGTTTTTATGCAGCTCCCTCCATTCAGTAATGTCGTATTGGATTTGATTGACCTGAGAAGATTATTTTGCAGAATCATTGTTAGATACAGATCATCAGCTGTTTTCATATGTTTACTTCAGTTGGCTACAGGAGTCACCTGATCGTGTCTTAATATGTTCGTTATTTTACTGTGAGTTTGATATCGATAACAGGAATTAGATTTCCATACACGGAATTATGACTGAAGAAGCAATGTGGCACGTTGTGTAGCTGTTTGACTGTGAAGTATTATTGGAACAGTTGAGAAGCGTGTGTGGAAATGGGAAACGCGTGTACGGGTTCGGATACACAGACCGCGAATAAATCTCAAAAGGCTGAAAATCGACCCAAGTCCGAAAACGAAAAGCAACACAACCTTGAGAATGGACAAACAAGGATAGCGACTGTTGCAACTATGGATGACAGCCGAGATAATGATAACAGGTGATCTTGAGTGTACTCAACTTTAACTCGGGAAGACAGTTTTTGTACCGTTGATAAAGAAAGTCACTTTGAAATAGATAAGTATATTCTGTACGAGTATATTTTGCATGTGAAGATGCATGGAAATTACTTAGTGATGTCAGGTAGAGATAGATACCTGGTATATTGACCTTCCCTGGCTGGAAGGCTCCTTGTGTCAGCCGTGGTCTTGATGTAAGAGTCATTTATGTGCATACCAAATCAAAATGCAACCGATACTCATCCACTTTAGACAAAATTTGATATGTGTTTGTCTGTCGGCAATGTTTTGCATTCACTAAAAATTCACCAAATACATTTAAATTGAAATAGGATCAAACGTTTTCTTGGACTTACCCTGAGGGTAACATGCGATCGCTTTGGGAAATAAACATTCCGAGACAGCAAGCTGTTAATTTTAGTCCCTTGCTTGAATTTGTTTTCGATTAAATTTGTGTAATTTTCTAAAAGATATGATCTCTTCATTGAAATAATAAACTCTTAGTAAAATGAAGATACAGTTGGCAAAAGAGAAAGTTTTATCCCTAAAACACGACTGCAGTTCACCTATTGCTTGTCACACAACATAATTCCCACTGGTAATAGACCGATTGATCAGCCGTTGGGGAGAAATTGTGCCAAGTCATTGTATGGCTACACATCCATTGAAGCTGCAGATCCCTGCAGTAATGGAGGATCTGGACAAATCCATTGATGTCACTGTGTTAAATGAAAGGACTGTTACCGTTAGATAAAGTCTTTTGTGGATAACTCAAAGCATTGTCTGAACTGCTAAAACCCGTTCACACAGAACGTCAACGACCGTGACAACGTTTGGTTTCTATGGTGACCAATGTTATCACATCTGGATGGGGCCTGTACCCATTCAACGCACTGTTGCAGTCACTCACGTCCCATGTAAACTAGCCTTAAGCGTACACATACATATAATAGAATATTATCACATCACGATGACCTTGCTATTTCCCATGCAAAGGAATGTTTGATATTTTAGACGAACGGTAAAAGTTTCATTCATGCTTCACATGCCCCATTTCCCAACGTTGAATTCTAACAGAAAGTAAATAGAAGAAATAGATAAAAAGCAGTAGAGTTCGAAATAGAGTTACCATTCTGTGTTTGAATTTTGGCTAGACAGGGGAAATATGTCGCAAAAGTAAGTCTGTATTTTAGACTTTTAAATATTTATCCGAATTTTCCATTTGTAGAGATTTTGGTTTCATAATACTTTAATAATTTCTTGGCAAGTATGACTCAATTGTTGAATTATCTGAATTAAGTGTGGTTACTTATGTGTTACCATGGTGGTTTATGTTTGCACATCTTTCCCTCATTAGTCGTTGTCACGTTGTATTGCGTCAGTGCTTGAAAAATTCACTAAATTGGAAGTAAATGCATCAGACAGAGAACTTTTTGATCTCAGTAAAGATTTGTCACACAAGAGGAACAAATTAAAGCGGTCAGTATTCAGGCGATCTCTTGATCACTGTACCGTACTTGGTCACTAGCAATACAACAGGACTAAAGATAAGACAGAATTATGTCGGAACAGTAAGTGTCTGTTTAGATAATTTATTAGAACAATTAAAATAATTAGTAGTAATACTGGCTTCAAGTGTACGTTGCTTTTCTGCATCGGCGTGTACGTCGAGGTTTTAGAAACTGGTATTGTATTGGACAGAATATGTATTGTTGGGATTAGGATATGAACAAATGAATGTTCTTTTCTGGCATAATTGGCAAATACAGAAATCTGTGGTTTAATTATCTATTTTGGGGGAGGGGGGTTGCGAATTTCCCTTGCGAATGCGATTTCAGTAGAAAACAGGTGTAACCAGTGAAGCGTGAGTAGCACCTGGAAAATCTCAGTAAAATAGTCGTTTATAGTTTATGCTGTAAAGATAGTCATGCGAATATCACATCAGTTAGGCCGCGGAGTGGGGGGCTTGGGAGGGGGGATAGCACGCAATTTTTGACGAAGATAGCCTGATTGGTGAGAGTCGACGGGGAAATTTGCTTGGGTCAAATTCACGTTCAAGTCATTTCCTCATTGATATGACTTTCTTATATAACTTCAAGTTTTGTAGAACACAAACTAAAATTTATATTAAAATCATGATTTTATTAAAAACTCCAATTTGGCATTGATTTAAATCTCATTTCCGTAGAAATGTTGGAAAACAGAAAACGTTATTTCAAGGGACTTGGAATTGAACAACTCCAGTGCATAGGGCACACAAATGTCACAAAAGGCAATAACTTCCCACAAAATCTATCAGCCTGTGAATTGCTTCGGGTGGTTAATGTCAAGAAATTCACGCTTGACAATATTTTAGCGAAAATATAAACTTTTCTGTGGAAGTGAAAATAGGTCGCAAAATTGAAGTCTTTTTGACGGCAGACGGAAATTGCGAAAACGCATCATGATGTAATAGGTTTTGGGATGAAAACAGAAAAGAATAAAAATCAAGCACAAGGAAGTAATGATATCAAAAGAACGGAAGACTATTTGACACCTTCACTAAGTGGTGATTTCCACTTCTATCCTTTTTGTGACCACGTACTTGAAAATGTGTCTCAAAATACCTTGTACATACACCTTTGACGTAAGCAGATTTACTTCCTAATTTTGTGAAGAACACCTCCCAAAGTCAGTGGGATACAGAAAGGCCACAATCGCTGGAGTTATTGTAATGAAGCTGATGTCGCACTCAGGGGTGACTCTACACCATTACCCATTTCACCCTCAAGCGTCCAGGAGTGTGCCTTGCAGTTGAAAATATTAATGTTGACTTGAAGATTTACTGTGTCTCTTAAATACATAGTTGTTGTACTCGATTTATGTTTTTACAAACAAGTCTTCGAAATCGTGATGCAAAGGAGACCGTTGTCATGATAGGAAAAAGTTGCAATTTCCAGACACTTCTATATATTTTCAGAACTTTGCTGTTGAACATTTAAATCTCTTTGTGAAGCTCCCCTTACACTGGGTCCCGCTTACAACGAGCAAATAGATGCAAAGAAAACTGCTCGCTGTAGGAGGGTGCTCGTAGTAACCG
>JBCAUG010736353.1:0-11705 GCA_038406175.1 Haplosyllis leylae | reverse complement strand
CACAACGAGAAGCCCATTTGCAGAATACCAATGTAAAGTAAATCTGACATATAAGTAATTAGCCACCATCCCAGTAATGAACCCCTGAGTAAATCCAGTGTCTGACTAAGCCCTGGTGTAAAAGAATTAGGGGCAGAGAAAGAAGAAACTACCATCAATGGAACATTAGCTTTCTTTGTTTACCATGTTAAAATGCAAAATCAGTAGTTTTAAACCATAGAAATGAACCTTCTGAGGGACACATAGGGAGCCGTCAGGGTTAATAAAATAGTGTACTTTTCAAAACAATATCAATTTTGCGCAACTTGTGATCTACATTTATCATTTTCATTCGAGCTAATCTTTTAGTTCGGACCGTTTACCTACACTACTGTGATCCTCTTGCATAGATCTATTAGTAATGAAACTTCTTCATGGCTCAGGTTACACTGACCTTTCTAACTCTCATCCAGATTTGTTATACCTGCATTGCCCTTAATGCTCTGAGAACCATTCATCAGTTTGAACCAGGTTCCCTTTTCCAGACTCGGAGCTCTTACCTTGCCAATAATGCTTTGTGGACCATTCATTAGTTTCAAGCAGGTTTCATCATCCAGACTTCTATAAAATATTGGATCCGAGAACATCCAGTTCATTGGTCGTTCCCATAATTCAAAACAAGCTTAAAAAGAATTTACATGAATTTAATTTTTTTAAACAGAATAAATTTCTAGTCTATCAGCACGACAACAATTCGTTTTTGCACAGTTAAATTTGAAAGCCATGTCCGACCATTTTTCAAAATCCACGGATGTGTGTGAAGCAATTTCTGTGATTTAATTCACATTTTCAACGTTGAAATTTAGATATATACGTATAATTTGTAGGAATTTTTTCGCAAATTAATAAGTTTCTATTTTTAAAATATCCTCAGAAGATGTTCGAGTTTTCTCTAAATATTTTCAGTGAAAAAAAAATCATTTTAAAAAGATTACTGTACTTGAACCCACTATTTCCTGTGTGAGAGACAGGGACTCTACCACTGTGCCACATAGACACAGCTACGAGAAAAGACAGTTAAACTAACTAACCACACTTCATGTTTTTTATCTGATTCTCTGAATTTGCTGAATTTACTGAATTTAAGGAAAGCTCTGCTCTAGGGAAAACCCCATTGAATGGTTAGACACTTACGGTGCACAAAGACTTGACTAAATTTGTCGGATGTTAATTCCTTGATTTCATTCCCTGTCATATCGATGAGGATACAAGTGGTTGATTCTCTTGTGTATTGATGGGAGACACATCCGGAGGTTTGGTGACAACTGTATAGAAAAAAATCCATTTTACAAATAATTCAATCTGCCACATGTAATCTTCTTCACCAAGTTTGAGAAATGGTAGATGACAAATTATCATATAATTATCCATATCGCCAGTAATTACCAGTAGTGTAATTTAAATTAACCGAATTAGTTTCATTAATCTATTTTGCGCGGGTTTAACGATCATTAATGGTTAAGTACCCCCTGTGTGGGAGCTGTGATTGGCAGAGGCAGCTTTACCAGTAACCTTGTATGTTTTGTAGCATGTAGTTCACGTGGGGGTTTTGACATTTCGAATTGTCAGCTAACACTTTTGCTAATGTGCTGTCTTTCCTAAGTTTGGGAATTCTATTTTTACCGGCCGCCGGAGGGGGGGGGGTACTCAGTCCCACAGCTGGGGTCAGTCCCACAGCCGGGGAGGTACTCAGACCCTCAGCCAGGGGGATACCCAAGCTGAGTGTCCCCCACCGCCTGGTACAAGTCAGCCTGAGTACCCCCCCCCCAGGTACAAGTTGGCTATGCAGCGGGCGGTATGCCTCTTGCGTTCACGCAGGAGGACTTTCTTGTTGAGATAAGTTTGGATAAGTGTGTATAGACCTGTATTTCTGATTCGTCTATTTCTTGCGCGTCATAAGTATGATCTTTCAATATATTTGCTCCACCGCATTGACTTTATGATTCTAAAGGTTTGTTCAGTTTCATTTACTGTTGTACCTTGAATTTAACCTCGGTATTTTTAAACAGTAGAATCCAATATGTTGTCATATGAGCACTGGTGTGTGGGCGAGAAACACACAAAAGTTCAGTTGATACTGTGGACAAACCAAAAATTGTAACTGTTTATGGAAGTTTATTTCCAAAGCCTCAAGAGACCAAATTACAAGATATATTTCTATTAAACTACTATCGTGCAAGGTAATATGGCATACGATTACCTTAATAAGGGTACCATAAGCATACGAGAGGAAAACTACATTCTCCCTTAATATAATGCCATAAAGACTTAGAGGCAGCATACGCTGACAGCTAAGAGCTGTCTAGCCCATTACTAACACCCAATAGTAGGGGGTATATAAGATATGCATGAGCCCCACATTAGGATTCCCACCGAAGACTTGACAGCTAACGCACTACCTAGCTTAAGAAGTGGAGTCTCACTACCAGAGTGCCAACAGAATATACAAGCGTTACTGCCAGAAGGAACTGGAAAAGTTTACTTTTACCTTTTACCTTTTCTGAAAACATTTGAAATAAAGTGCCAACATAAATGCAATGATTAGAGTGATGAAAAAAGACTTACCTGGCCGCACATTGTAGCCAAGATTTCATCCTGATCTGCCCGACTACAGAGCCTCTCAGTGACTGGCCTAAGTTGAGAGCTTTATACTTTTGCTGATATATCCCTTCTTCGGCAAGAATGAGGTTTAATAAAATTGAAATGAAGACTAGAATGCACATTTCAGAGAACGTGATTGTATTTTGTCTTCCTTTTTTGAAGTGGCGTCAATGTCTGAAACAAGAAAATAAAAGAAAATCAGATTTCAATTATTAAAGTGAACGTCCAAGCCTTGTTTTTATTGTCATTTAGAGTATATAAATTCTTGAAAAAGTTGCTTATTCTAAATTACCCTTACCTGTAATATTTAAACTGTAATTTTTAGATCTGAATTATTTGGTTGTCATGAAAAACCCGATTAACTTTGAAATGCAAATAACATGTTACGTAGTATCTCACGTAAGTGATTACCAGCAAAGTGTCTTCAAAATTTTGTCAAACAATGACAATTGTCATTGAGATTCTTTGAGGAATCTCTTGTCTGCAACTTCTGTTGGCAATTAGTACACTAATTAGAATACTAAAAGTCAGCCTATTGTCTCTGTTCGAAGTTCTTCTCCCTTTATTTTTCTTACCTTTTATTGTACGCAAAGGTATATAACTATCGATATCCTGTAAGATAATATATTTGCCAGAAATGAGCATGGGGAGGGCCCAGTATATGATCGATGCGTTATTTCCACTCAGCTGCTAATAGCGTGGCGAGGAGACTAAAGTCTCCGTTGCAAAAAACTTCGAACCTTATGAAACAAGACAGCCTTTTGATTTGCAGGCTAACCGTCGTCATGGCGATAGAAGCCATGACGCAATTGGACAAGACCCTTACCAACTCCTCCTCTGTGTACAGAATGAAAGACATAACTACTGTACCGGTGTGGTGATTTTAACCGACCCCCCTTTTTAGGGCCCCCGTGGACCATTTTGGCTGTTGTGAATGGGACCCATTTTTCATAAATGTTTATTTTCTTCCAATTAATTATTTTAAACATCATAATGTTTGATACTTTAGTATATTTAATCAAAAGCAACTTATTTGAAAAATAAAATAAATTTAATATGTTGAATTTCTATGCTTTTCATAGATAACAGTCAAAATTTACATTGTAATTAATATATAAAATGTGTTAAAAGAAACAAATATAATAATTATTACAATCATTTGGAGGAATTATCACTCCTGATTAATTTGTGTGTCATTTGCAAGAAAAATTTCCAAAAAGTTTTTCATACTTAATTGAAGAAGGTAGAAGGGGAAATGGTACCTTAAGCTGAGGACTCAAGTGTTAAGGGTAGCAGCCAGCAGAGTTGGACCTCTACCCCTAAGGTTAAGGGAGGGGGCCCGTTATTTTCAGGAGGGTGCCAAGTTAAAATGGAAGGGGGGGTCGGTAAACGATACTACACCGGTAGTAGGGAGAGGAACTAAAATGTTTACTTTTCAGGTATTTGACGATACAGGCATGAGTAATTTCAAATAGCTATTAATGCTTCTCGGGTGAAATTTTCTCATTTTTCATTTCCTGCATTGACAATTCCAAATGATTTTTTTATGCTGAGTTCATTTGGAAGTACCCGAAAGAGTTTCACACAGGAAACCCATTAGTGCTGATACCTTCATAAAAAGTGTTTGTCTTGAGATATTAAATCATGCCAGCAATGCAGCAATGATACAAGAACTGCATTCCTCTAATTTGTTTTGGCTAATTTAGCACTTGCCAAAGTGAGCCTACACAATCGCGATTTATCTGATATTGTTATTGTTCCTGCCTTACCATAGAAATTCAATTTCATATTTACACATTTATTTGCATTTAAAACAAAGATATCCATCTTAGAAGAATAATTTTTGTGATTGATGTTTAACTAGAAATTGATATGAAAAACATGTATCGCTAATTCATCTATTTTGTCTAATCTAGTACAAAATAGGAAAAGCACAAATGAGATTATAAAGTGTATGTCTCTCAAGATTTCTATACTACTGGTTGTCAAGATGTAACATCTACTTTATTCGTATATTTGAATTTTTGGGCCATATTATATTCTGTAAAGTGGTAATGAATATTTTCGAAGTAAATATGGAATATAGTGTACGTTCTGGACCTTTTAATTTTTATTTGAAGTGAATATTTAAAAAATGAAGAAGACACGGAAAATATATAAATTAATATGGAAAACCTGTATCAGTGAAATAATACAAGACTCATAGGTGCTGAAAGTTTTTTTTTTCTGTACCTCTCATTCACAGTTTTCTATTTGGTGTAATAGTTATGACTCATTCCTGTTGATTAGAAGTTTGGGGGTTGGCTGTGAAGTTATTGGGCTCCCCTCGTATCAACCTCTTTTTATCCAAGTTTACCAAATGGAATCAATCCAATCAATCAGGCCGCACCCAACACGGTAAGCTGTCCCACCACCTATTATTCGAACATCTTTACCTGCTATGTTCTCTTTAAAATTCGTCTTTGACGAGATTCTGTGTTTTAACGGGATTCAAATGAAGGGGGGGGGGGTTCAGCGCGGCGGATCGCATAATATAAACAGATCGCAAATGAGCCCAAAATGACCACAGATGAACAGTGATAAACTTCAATCAAGTTCAATCAACTTCATTAATGTTTAATGAACTTAATTCAAATTGGTTTAAGTTTATTTGTCTGTTAAAGGAACTTAATTTAATTGACCTCATCTGCAATCAATTTTAAAATTTTTACTTTTTCAAAAGTTTTGAAAAAATTAAATATAATTTTAAAAATGTAAATATCTGAAAAAATAATACATAGAAGTGATTAGCATATAGGCATATTTTAAAAACTAAATTATTAGGGAAAACATAAGAACAAATACTGAAAAGACAGAAAAAAATACAGTAAAAAATAAACTTCAAAAAGAAATACTCACATCTTCACTATAAATAAGTAAAATAAAAAAATAAATGTATCACATGAAAGATTTAGTTCTTCTGTTCATTATCCATCTAGAATGTTCATTCATTTTGCACTATCCATGAATAGAGTTATATTACATTTGAACTATCCATGAATAGTGAACTGCTCAATGCATAGCCCAAATGAAGATTTTACCTTTCCATGAAGGATCAATTCTAGTATCCATTTGAAGTTAGATGAATTAGTCTAATTCGGCAAGATCCAAAACCAAAGTAGGAAAAACACAAATAATCACCCAGCATTGAGTAATAACTGAACATGGTGAATTCAGGGGGTGTGTAATGTCTTACATGAAGTAACGTTGCTTTTTTCATTGGTTTACCTCTCTGAACAGCAGATTAGAGCTTTATTGCCACCAATCTGATTTCATCCCTTTGCATACATGTGACTTTTTGTATTTTGTGTAGAATCAACATGGAATGACTTCATAAGTGTTTGTGCCTCAATCAGACTTACAAGAGGCTTTTGAATGGCTGAAGAGTCCATTTGTTTGCTGACCAGTTGTTGAATATAGACTGCTGGTCAGCTAGCAATTCCTTCAAGTGAAATATTGATTCCTTGCCCAAATACCCAACAAAAGCTACACTGGTTTCAGATGCAACAGTTTGGCTACATTTTGATTAGCAAATATATTTGTATTAAAGTTAAAAAAGTGTAAAAATTCAAGTGTTTTTCCTATTGATATTCTATTAATGGTCATCAGATCTTTAACAGGTACCTTGGTCAGCATCTTGATCTGAATAACATCATATTGGCAACAAAGGGCTTAAACCACAAATACAGGAAGCAATAATGGCAAATTTTGGCACTCAAAAAGACCTGTAATATTATACTTTCTTAGCCTTCAGAGAACATATTTCAACCTTTTAAAAATTTCAAATGATCTACTGTTTCCACATTTTCTTCCTTGGCATATATGCGTGGTGATACATTGCAGAGCAATATAATATACAGTGTATTTTACAACTTTGCTGAAATTTTTACCATAAAAATGATTTTTTTATGAGTTTCGTATAATAGTCTGCAGCATAGTGAATTGCAAACATATCATTGTCTACATCAAATGAGGAACAGTGGATATATCACAGTCTGAATCAATAGGAATTGTAGACATGTGATTTCCGTTCTGCCTACTGAATTAAAAGGATGGTATCAGTGGCATAGCAGACATCTAACTTAAAATTAAAAAGAAAGTTTTAAGTGTGATTATATACATGCATTAGTATCACCGAGAGACATCAAATCAAAGATCAAAAAAGAAGAAAAGTTTTAAGTATTATCAATATCATTTCATTACTGGCAATGGTAGACATCAGATTGAAGAAAGGAAAAGTTTTAGGTATAATTAATTTCGCTAGTGCAGAGCGTTAGTAGACATTATGAATCTATACAGTGTGAGATACAAACTTCTTTGTGTGCGTGTGTATGTGCCTGTGTGTGCGTGCGTGCGTGCGTGTGTCTGTCTGTCTATGTGCATTGTGATGGGAAATTTTATTTCAACATTTGGAATTTTTAAAAAATTGTCGATATTGGTACAAGACGTTTTCCATTCGAGGTTTTCCACAATTACCAGAACACAAAGTTGACAGATCTGGCAATTACTTCTTTGCTACTTTTTCCTATCTTAAATTTGTTACAGTCACTGATAAATTTGATGGTATATGCTATTCAATCTTCTAATATGTATGAAAAGAACTGATATGTCAAGATTTATACAAGAAATAAAAATTAAACTGAAACAGAAAAATGCCAGATCTGGCAACATTGTATAATTGTGAAAAAACGCGATTGTATTGACGTAACAATCGGTAATCAACAGTGGACCTCAGCTGTTCTAGTCTGCTGAGTTTCTTTCAGAGTGCCCAGAAAGGGGCGCCAACCCCTGAGGGGAAGGGGGCACCAACCTACTATTTGACATTTTCTCTGAATACTGCGTGAATATGAAGATATTTTTTGGTTTTGGATCTTGCTAAATTAGATGAATTAGAATAATTCATCTTATTGCACATGGATACTGGAATTGCCTGTTCATGGATAGGTCAAATGTTCATTTCCACTATCCATGGAGCAGTTCATTATTCATGGATAGTTACACTGTGATTATGCACTATGCATGGATAGTGTAAAATTGATGAGCACTCTACATGGATAGTGAAAAATGAATTTATACTATCCACAGATAGTTGAATACACTATGTGTGAATAAATTACTATTCACAGACAGTAGATTCCACTATCCATGAAGCATTTGTATATTTCAACTAATTAGATGAATTCACCCAATTTCAAAACCAAAATCGAAAAAACACGAATGTTTGAATTCTCCACGTGAATAGACGTTGAACAGATTCGAGGTTTCAAATTTTTTTTCATCTAATTTGATTATTTTGTCAAAAAATCTTCCTGGAACTAGACAGGGGTTCGACCAGGATCTCTTGATCGATGATTATATGTTCTAATAATGAAGCAGCCGATGTCTTGACAACACGTTTATTGAATGATGCAAGATGTATTCATGACATCGTAATTCCCCTGGTCAAAATTGGGTCTCATAAAATGACACTACACATTGTTTTTACAAAGGAAAATAGCTTAATTTCTGTGCTTTTTACAAATGCACTGACACTTACAATTTTAACAATAAACCTTCACAATTGCTTGTTCTTTCTACCATTTTGTTCATGATTTGGTTTTGGTACTAATATCAGACCTACCACCCCGACCCATCGTGACCCCTGGACCCCTCACACGGTTTTGTTTACAGTTGAGGGTCCCTATTCCTTGAGCAGGATCACTAAGTCTTATTGAATTCCATTCTGTTTGCAATTATGCCACACAATTGCATGTACATGGAACCAGCTTTTAATTTCTTCAGAGCTCATGCACCATTAGGTTATCATCTCATTTAGAATTATAAACCAACTGGAATGTGTGAAGTGGACAGACCTAAGTGGACAGGTCAAAAATTAGGTTGACTAATTTTCCGGACATTGAGTAAAGGACGTCATGAAAACTCATCGTCTCCAGCCTCCAGCCTTCTATATAATTGATTGAAACGCAAACACCGCTGTGAAAATTGTTCAACACAATTTGTATCAAATGGATGCGACTCCAACGTGAAGGTCAAGAAATGTGGTATCCTTTTTCATAATAATACTTAGCGGAGCGGAGTAGTTTTACGATGGTATTTGAGAGAGTGCGTGGACGTGAGAATTAATTTCCAAGACGTCACATTTTTGATGAAAAACAAGCGTGTCCGAAACTGGATTTGAAATGTGCTGTTTTATTTGTCCGAATATCCGGCCAGATGTTACACGGTGTGAGATGCGGACCCTAGTGCCTGGCAGAAGTTGTATATGACCTGATGACCAATAATAGAATATCAATAGGAAAAATGGCACCTTGAGTTTTTTTTCACTTTTTCAAGTTTAATACAAATCTATCAGCTAATACTTGGTAATAACGCAATTCAACACTTATGTATTGATGCACCAGTCTACACACGCTGTTTGCCATCAGTGTCTGGGAACTTCCAAACACCTCCTATTTGGAATACATAATCGTCAGTTGCGAAAAGATGTCCAGGTTTGAAACACATCAGATATTGTAGCATCCTTACTGACTGCTTGTTTTTCTTCTGGCTTTCTGACTTTAATGAAAACCTATTTTATATTCTAGGCAACTAAGTTCTGGTTTGTGAAGCAGATTTTAATATAACTGTTAACCAGATGTTTGTGGATTTCTTAAGTCTCTATGTGAAAAATACGAGAAAGAAATTTACTAATTATTCCTCATCCTTAAAAAATGTACAATTGTATCCACATAGATCTAAAACTATGATATTTGAGTGGTTGTAAACCTTGTGAAACAATCATCTGTTTCCTGGAAATTGATGCTTTTGTTTTATTGTGGTGTAAAAGTTTTCTATGACGACAATTCCTTCCGCCCTTGTCGCCTTCTGAATAAAACCTGATGATTTCATTTTAATTTGAGTCCATGTAAAACCGTGTCATCTTGTTTTGTCTAGCAGTTATCCTACAGAAGATCTCAAGTAGTTACGAAAGATATTTCGGAACTACAATTACTTTATGCACTTGATGCAAACTTTGAAATAAAAGGAAAATGATACGTCTCATCCTCAGATGCAGGTGAGGAAATGACGAACGCGAGTCTCAGACTCCAATGTTAAATTATAATTCCCAAAATTGAGATATATGACAATCTCTTGTGGCCAGGCGAATAGAATGGAAAGGAAACAAATTTCAGCATTTATGAGTCCAGATCTATCCCTTTCCATTTAGATTAATTTTAATCTGTTTGGACAGAGAAGAAGTATACATTTCAGTTGACATTTCTTTTCTAAAAATGGGAATTTTCAATTTCCTCTTGTGTTATCATTTTATCATTTATTACCGTATTGAAACATATTATCAACATATCTGGGAATAACATGAACCTATAAGGGGTGAAGCACAATAGTACTGATTAATTTAGTAAATGAACAAAGATATCACATTTTTCAGTTGCTTTCAGTTTGTATCACATTTGGTAAACTTTGTCTACTGGTTACGCAGAATGTTATGAAATCTATCGAGTTCTTACTAAATAACACACATTTGACATTTCTGGCATTTTTGTACAAAACTGACAACAGAGCTTTTGAATTGCAGCAAAAAATAAAGTTGTCTCTAGTAGGAATCGAACTCACAACACCAACCATCTATGGGTAAGAATTTGAATGCCTTACCCACTCAGCCACAGAGACATCTGTTGATGCTCCACTTCACTTTTTGGATTTGGACCATGTCAAGATTAAATAGAGCATGACTTTATAAGGGTCTGAAAATCTGAGACTGGCAAGGAATGACAGATTGGCTGAGCAGGTAAGGCATTAGAATTCTAATCCATAGATGGTTGATGTTGTGAGTTCGATTCCTACTGGAGGCAACTTTATTTTTTGCTGAAATTTTAAAGCTCTGTTTTCAGTTTTTTACAAAAATTCCAGAAATGTCAGATTTGTTTTATTTAGGAAAAACTCGAATGTACGACAGGTGTCCGTTTTCCGCGCAGTGAAAACTAATGGTCTGGTGACACATGCAGCATGATACCTCACTGCTTAACAACACTATTCCTTATCTTGTAATATGGGGAAATTATGTTAAATCCTGAGACAATTTCCACGATCAAATAGGGGACTGAAGTTCCCTTTATAGTTGGTTGTCCAATTTGCAGACTGCTCAACAATCTTAAAAATGGAATGGAAACTTCCCATTGGTAAAATTAGCTAAATCAAAGGACGTAATGAACATTATCGACACGATTAAGCTAATGGAATTGAAATAAACAAAGAATTTATCCTTGGTTTAATTTCATTTAATTGCCCACATTATTCAAATTCCACATGGGTTGGGATATTGAAATGCAGTTGCGTATCTGTTATCAAGCCAATCATTCATATTATAAGCCAAATCAGAGCAAATTCCTGTCAAATTCCTCGACATCGTTAAGCAGATCAATTACACTGCAGTCATTTGCGTGCTTAAGGTCCTTTTATTCGTAAAACTGGAATCTTTTGTTTACCATTCGCAAAAAACAACCAATGAGATCTACTGCAATTTACCCAGATTTTAAAAGTAATTTCGGCCCATTTACGGTCAGGTGTGTCAGGAATTTCACTTAAACATGTAACGGTGAATCTTTTCCGTTTCAGATTCTTCAATAAACTTTAAATCAGGAAAAATAAAACAATGCATAATTGATAATTCGCGTATTAGTTTCACCTTCTTGAAAATTTTATGATTTAATGGTCGTCATTAAAATGCAATTATCCTGAGAAACGTTTCTGCGTGGGTGGAGTTAAAAAACTGAAAGTAAATGATTCACAGGGGATCCCCAAGCCCCCACAGGACAGCAGAAGGCAATAAATAACCCTCATAAAAAAACATTAAATTCTTCTGATTTATATGGACGTTTCTGTGCAAACGATTCAACTACTTTTATTCCAGTACCCTGTATTTCATTAATGAGATTTGAATTTCAGTCAAGATTCTCTTTAAGTTTACGTTCATTTCTCTCTTTAAAATTCTACATGAGATTCATTTGTAACATTGTAACTTGTTG
>JBCAUG010736342.1:0-11706 GCA_038406175.1 Haplosyllis leylae | reverse complement strand
GGCTCCCCTCCACCATTTCCCCATATGTTAAGAACCCCCTTTAGTAATCAATAAGCTGACTCTAACGAGCCAGCAATTAAAATAAAGAAATTGGGAGGAGATACCTTCTCTCGCGCAGGTAGCGGAATTATAGTTGGTACCCTTCAAACACGTAGGCTCTTCATACTGCAGGATTATAGTCCCATCGTCTAATTCCTTCTTCAGCCAGCACCATCTGGTGTTACACGTGACAGTAGAGGTGTCTTCTCTGGTACTCAGAATCAGCCTGAAAGGTCTTGGTACATCCGAGAAGCTACAAGGCTCCATTGACAGTAACTTATTATCGCTCAAATCAAGAACTTGCAAGGAATATAGACCCTTGAACATTTCTACTGTCAAATATCCTAAGTTATTCCTCCCCAGGTAAAGTTTCCTCAGCTTTGCCAGCGAAGAGAAAGCTTTATCATATATTACCCAAATGTCATTAAAGTAGAGGTCCAGCACTTCACATTGTGATAATTTATTCAGAGGAAATGGATAGACGTTTGATATGCGGTTGTAGTAAAGGTAAACTTTCTTCGCATCATCTGGGATGTCATCTGGTATTTTCGTCAAGCCAGACTTTGTTTTGTAGTAAATACGGTTGTGGTAAGAGTGTCTACTGTGTACGGTGTTCAGCAAGCACAGAATAGTGAGAAATGCTGAAAGTACAAAAGATGACGTCATAAACAAAGTTTAAATGGTGTCTCGTGACGTTGTTAATGATGTCCAAAATGATGTCATGGCAACATTCTGTGTAAACAAATTCCAACCAATGAATGCAGCTTAAAGTAGGTCTGCTTATCATAAAACTGCCAAACTAGTTTTTTCACAATGGAGAGCTTTTCATCTAATTGGATGAATTAGACGAAATTGACGGAGGCAGTGGTGCATGAAATAGGTGCTTTTTAAAGTTCCCCCACAAGCACAGCTGACTCTGTGGTGTAATGGTTAAAGCAGTTGTCATATAAGCAGGAGATCCTGGACTTGAACCCCATTTTTGTAAAAATTATTTTTGTTCAATTCATCTAATTAGACAAGACATTTTAAAAAAAACTTGAAAGGCCCTTAACATCTTAACATCCCAAGATGTTAAGGGTCTATCGACTCAACCACTAAGGTGACTCTAAGGGCCTGTTCCCACTGACCATCCGATTTTCTTTCCGATTCCAATTCCGATCGTGTCTCCAATAATAATACATATACAGAAGTATAACAGTTTCCGATATCAGAAAGAAATGGGTGCTGTACCCATTTAAATTGGAAAGAAAATTGTATAGTAATTAAATCGGAAAGAAAATCGGACGGTCAGTGGGAACAGGCTGTAAAGAGCTACCAATGATGATTTTTTTGTCATAAATCATCTGGTCCATTGAGTTTTCCCTATTTTGTACATCAAATAAGACCAATTAGACTGAACGTTTCTTTTCGAAAACAAAATTCCCGCATTCGAACCCACAAGTCACTGATCGTCAGTCAGGAGCTATTTCATAAACACTAAAGCAACAACTGTCAGTGGAAGACACAGAAAAGCTTACAGTTGCCTCAGTCATGTTTGGCTGATTCTAGCTGAAGCAGACTGATTTTTCTTATTTATCAAATCCTTTACAAAACAAGGAAAACACGATGGCAGTTTACGTATGACAGAGCATTTCTGTTGTCCAAACTGCTGGTACATAAAGCGTTGGGGCCTTGTTCACACCGATCGAAATCGGAAGCGAAATCGGAAAGGATCAAAGACAAGTAAAAAGATCAAAGAATAAATTACCAGACATTCGCTTTCGCTTTCCCTCGATGTGAATGGGGCCTTAACTTGCGACAACTTCAAAGACATACGGATGATATATTTGCTCCTTTATTTAGGCTTGTAATATTTAAGGCATCAAAAACGTACAATCGACACGCATAGAACCTACGGATGTAAGTGGACTTTTGTAGGACGCATGGAATCAACGGATGTGAGTGGACTTTTTTAGGACGCATGGAATCTACGGATGTAAGTAGACGTTTGTAGAACGCATAGAATCTACGGATGTAAGTGGACTTTTGTAGAACGCATAGAACCTACGGATGTGAGTGGACGTTTGTAGAACGCATAGAATCTACGGATGTAAGTGGACTTTTGTAGGACGCATAGAACCTACGGATGTGAATGGACGTTTGTAGAACGCATAGAATCTACGGATGTGAATAGACGTTTGTAGAACGCATAGAATCTACGGATGTAAGTGGACGTTTGTAGAACGCATAGAATCTACGGATGTAAGTAGACGTTTGTAGAACGCATAGAATCTACGGAGGTAAGTAGACTTTTGTAGAATGCATAGAATCTACGGATGTAAGTGGACGTTTGTAGAATGCATAGAATCTACGGATGTAAGTAGATGTTTGTAGAACGCATAAAATCTACGGATGTAAGTGGAGTTTTCTTATTAGTAAAGCATGGCAGATCTTTATCATGATTAATTCAAAACTTAACAATGAAGCACTGATTACCGCAGCCCCTAGCCCCCGTAGTACAAGGGAGGTTTGTGTACTATCCCGGGACAGGGATACGTGAGGTCACCGCTGGTAGGGTCTTCCTGGACAAGGGGGGGTGCATGATGCGCAGTTGTGGAACATTGGATGGTTGTCTTATATTCGGAATTAACAAGAAAGTCCTCCTGCGTGAATGCAAGAGGCATACCGTCCGCTGCGTAACTGACTTGTATGGGGGGGTACTCAACCTGAGTATCCCTCCCACAGCTAGACTGAGTACCCCCTTGGCTGGACTGAGTACCCCCTGGCTGGACTGAGTACCACCCCCAGCTGGACTGAGTATCCCTCCGGCTGGATTGAGTACCCCCAGGCGGATTGAGTACCCCCCAGCTGGACTGAGTACCCCCCCACTGGACAGAGTACACGCCTCCCCCTGCCTTGACTGAGTACCCCCCCCAGGCTGGACTGAGTACCCCCATCCTGGGTGGACTGAGTACCCCCACCTTTTAACAGACAAACACCTGTGAAAATGGTACCTTACCGTTGTACTACATACGCGGATGGTTAAAGAGGTCCCTATATGCGAAAAATTTTCACAGAAGTTATCTAATTCGTGTGATTTTTAGAAATTATGCACAGGTAACCAGCTAAACCAGGAACAAAAAATAAAAATTTGAATCGAATCGAATCTCAGTGTTGATAGATTCGGTTCGGAATCGATTCTCACCTGCTGTTATGTTTATCCGATTCATCGTAATCCCTTATTAGTTCTCTCTTATTTCTCTACAATTGGCGAACGTTTAAGGCCCGTCTGCACGAAGCGTCAGCGTCAACGCAGAGTCAACGCTGCGATGATGCTTGTGACATAGCTCTCATTGAAATACATGGAAACAAAAAGAGTCGCTCCAGAATGGGGTTGCAACCCATTTTGCAGCGACTCCATTATGGTCAATGAGAGCTGTGTCGCAAGCGTCATCGCAGCGTTGACTCTGCATTGACGCTGACGCTTGGTGAACGTTTAAAACGTTATTATTGCGCCTTGACTAAAATTTCGTCTGAATATTTAAATAACTAGAACGCGACACACTTTTTTTACCGCGGGCCACCCTCTCAAGTCAGTGACCGGAAAAAATAGGACGGAAACAGAACACGACGACATGCGTAAATTGCTTTAAGAAATAGACCCTGTCTAGATAGAAAATAGACAGGTACTCTGCATTGTACACTTAGTTTCTAGGATTTACTGTACTTTTCTAAATATGATTGAGCGATAGGGTCAAGAGGGAGAGCGTAAGCCTCTGTCTACACTGACATTTTGACATGAAGCCCGATAAAATTTTTGGCATTGTGTTTATGGCAATTTTAAAATCAGACGGAAATTTGGGCTAAATGTGTCCAAAACTTTTGACCCGTCACCATCAGCACCGTGTTAACAACTTTTATCGGGCTGAATTAAAATTAATTCGGTCTCGCTATATGTGTTCGTTCTTATGTTTTCCCTAATAATTTTGTTTTTACAATGTGCCTATATGGTAATCACTTCTATGTATTATTTTTTCAGATATTTACATTCTTAAAATTATGTTTAGTTTTTTCAAATCTTTTGAAAAAGTAAATTGATTGCAGATGAACTCAGTTAAACTTAAATCAATTTCAATCAATTTGAATTAAGTTCATTAAATGTTAATGAAGTTGATTTAACTTGAATGGAGTTTATCACCATTCATCTGCACTCATTTTGGCTCATTTTTGCTCTGTTTATATTATGCGATCTGCCGTGCTGAACCCCCCTGATTATACTATCTAATTAACACAATTCAAGATTTACGAGAGATCATGACGAAGGAGATATGGTGCGTACCTTGTCTCCGGATGTTTAATTTCTCGGACGTTGTAAGCTCCAGCCTGAAGGAGATTCTTTCTAATAGTATTATACTCTGGAATTCTCTCAAATTCCTTTTTTATCTCCTCCTTTTCCTCTGTTGAGAATTGTAGATCTGGACATGCCCTCTCAATGATCTCAATTAAATCTGTATCCTCGCGATTTGATTCAGCCTGGTCAAGTACGGTTCTTATGTCCTTCTCATTGATATGTTTTGTCGTTTGAAATAGTTTTTGGTTACATTGCATCAATCTGATCAGAACGAGCTCTTCTCTCACCAAAGTCAAAGCAGTTTCTCCTTCATTTTTGGCCTCAGCATTGACTTCAGCTCCAGATTCAAGCAAGATATCCACTATTTTACCATGACCATTCTCAGCAGCAAACATCAAGGGGCTTCTTCCTTCTATATTTCTTATGTTCACATTGGTTTCTCTGACCACAGTTTTTACAAAGTTCTGGTGTCCATATTCTGCTGCAATCATAATAGAAGTTCGTCCATATTTGTCTTGAGCATCCGGGTCTGCACCAGCTTCCAATAGGGCATCCACGGCAGCTTTCTTTCCCTTTTCAACAGCTATCATCAAGGCTGTTTTATCGTCATCATATCTTCTGTTGAAATCAGCCCCTTGATGAATCAGAGAACAGGCATCCTCTTCACGACCCTCCTCGAGGGCCTTAAACAGCAAATCTTCTGTATCATCTTCAGAGTGTGATTCTCCGCTATGACTACCCTCTTCATCATCCGAAACAGATATTTGTAAGTCAATCATTTCTGTTTCGTTCTGCATCGTATTTAATGAGTTTTGGTCAGTGTAGTTTCTCAGAGGAAAACCTCCCCTCACATTTAGTGCCACATTTGTAACTGGAAATGTCTATTAGCCCAAACATTTACCGAATATATAGCCTTTTATTGTAATCTGACCGCTCCTGTGTCAAGTTGTGATTTGCTAGAAAATTTGAAAGGTGAGGGTCAAATTTGACGAGAGATAACTTCATTAACATTGATAATGCTACTCATGTGACGGTTTAAGTAAAGAATGCGTCATCCCTTCCTACACAGGTCATAGAGGCTATCACGTTCCCTAGTCTCAACCCTCTAACTTTCGTCATGTTATTCTCAGCCGTCGACAACAAAAATATGCATTAACTATCAATCAGTTTTAAATTGATTTTGAATTCCCCTGATATGCGTGGCTAATCATATATTTCACACGCGAGGGCTGCCAACCTCAAACAGGAGCGCCCAAATCGAACTTTTGTTTTCTTCTGAAATTTTCTGAATTTTTAACAATTGGATCGAAAGGGTTGTTTTTAACTCATGTGCTTCTTTAAACCCACTAATGACTGTGTGATCAAGCGTGCCAATTGTATTTTTTACAAAGTGCCACCCCTCAAAAATGAACTTTCAAAAAAAGCAAAATACCACCACTCACAATTTCAAATAGAACCTTATGACCAGCTATTCTACATCCCCACTCAACATTGGGTTTATCTAGTTTTCTGCATTACATTGTCATATCGTTTTGTCATTATTACCATCCACTTCTGAAGGATAGGGAAGGTAATATTCTGTCTGTCTCTTCACAAAGGGGGTGGGGTCCTGGTCCTGCCTGGGATATCCCTCATAATCCTGTACCTGGTTCTACCTGGGTTCCTTAGTTCTGAGTTCCCTAGTTCCCCTGGTTCTGCAACTGGTTCTGTTCCCCTATACAGGACCAGGAGGTATTCCCGGGACAGGATGGAGGGTGCCGCGAGACAGGATAAGGGTACTCAGTGGACACGGTGGGGGCACCCTCCTAAGACCAGGATAGGGAGTATTTGCTACACCATGTGTGGTACTCCTCTTATGGTCACGCAAAAGTATACCAGTGGTAAATTTCCTCATGGCTAAAAATGGTAGCTCACTCTCTGGTGCGCTCCGTTGGATTACGTGAGAATGTGAGGGGATTAACCACTTACTTCTTTCTAAATTTAAATTTGACAGATAAGAGGTATCTTCAGGACCCACGCCCATAAAGAAACGTGACAAGTGATTCAGATTCTTTATTCTGAATTTAAATTTTGTTAAAGTAGCAGCAGAAAAATATTAACTCAAGTAGCCTTTCCCATTAAATTGTCTCAGTATCTTGGTCTGTTCAAGGAGAGTACAAGATAAATGGAAAGGAAATGTAGAAGTGAAGTTAGGTGTTTTTTGATCGTATATTGCTAAAATATTACACTCAGCCCCAACAACAAAATACTTTAGATATTATTAACATACATCTCTATCTTCTTCAAACAAGTAAAAAAAATTATAACAATTAATTTAGTCAAAATAAACTCCCATCATGACGTTATCTGAAGTGGCCTCTCCTCTCGACAAAAAACGTCTATGATAAATTTTGCTAAAGTGTTTTGAGGATTCAAACAAGCCTGCACTGGTTTAATTGTCCATTATCAAACTGACAGTGAGTGCACTTCAGAAGATATATTGCTCATAATTATACTGTTCTAATACATTTGAAAGATACTCACAAATGTAACAGCGCAAATCTATCCTACCTGTCCATACGTGTGTGAAAGATGAATGAATGATATTTTTTCAAATAGTAAAGCAAAAGCTGAACGACTAAACATGCACCTGAGAAGTATGGTAAATATATCTACTCTTTTATGGATGCAATGATATATACTTAAGAAATGATTAACTAGTTTGGGAGATGATATGAAGTTAAGTATGATCTGTTAATTCTAGAAAAAAAATTAATGTTTCATCAGTATGGTACCTAGAAGAGGCTTTGCGCAATAACGTTACTTTCTAGGACAAAAAGATCCTTAAAATTGAAGAAATTTTGAATATGTCTTACGACATCGATTAATGAATAAATTTAGATGACACCTAGCGTAACTATAAAAATGGAGTCTTGTTATGCTCTTTTATTACATGATTGGTGATAAGGATAAGGTTTGTTTACAAATAACTGGTCTGACATGATTATCTTTCTATCATGAGTTGATTACATGATGAGTGAGTGATAAGAAAAAGTTTTTTACAAACAATTGCTTTGACATGCTTATCTTTCTACATGTCACTCTTCTACATGATTTGTCGTTTGTTTATAAACAATTGCTTTGACATGCTTATCTTTCTACATGTAATATCTCTACATGATTTGTCATTTGTTTATAAACAATACCTTGACATGCTTATCTTTCTACATGTTGCATTTCTACATGATTTGTCGTTTGTTTATAAACACTACATTTATATGCTTATCTTTCCACATGTCGCATTTCTACATGATTTGTCATTTGTTTACAAACAATTGCTTTGACATGCTTATCTTTCTACATGTTACACTTCTACATCATTTGTTTTTTTGTTTACAAACAATTGCTTTAACATGCTTATCTTTCTACATGTCGCATTTCTACATGATTTGTCATTTGTTTAAAACAATTGCTTTGACATATTTATCTTTCTGCATGTCACACTTTATTTGTAACTAAAACATGTTAACACTAATTGTCATGATAACATAATCTGAGAAAATAGCAGTCTAGTTTATTTTTTTCCACCAAATCTTGCAATGGGAATTCATTGTGTACATGCAAACTTGCAGAATTGACCAAAAATCCTTGTACGCTCTGGATTGAGTTTGAGTTTAAAGGCAAAGTTTCAAACGTTGCAGTGGAAACGTAATTTGTATAAGTATTTGAAGTCGGGTTTTCATGATACACGTTTCTGTCAGATTATCTGATAGATCCCTGCAGGGCAAGAGCAAAAAAATGTTCGTCAAAAATTGTGCCCAGTGGGGTCGGAACCCAAGACCTCCAGATAATTACTCCAATGCCTTACCAACTGAGCTGGGCAGGAATCTGTTGGACAAGAGATTTCTGAAGTGAGCTTTGTTTCATGCACCAATTCACATGTTGGACTTTATAAAGGCCTTAATGATTCACACAGACAACCAAATAGTGATTCAGCACAGTTGGCAAAGCAACTGAGCTAGGCAGGAGATTTCTGAAGTGCGCTTTGTTTGTTTCATGCACCACTTCACATGTTGGATTTTGTTAATTTCTAGAATCAATAGAGCATGACTGTTAGTCTTTTCTATTTTCTGTAGATTCTATAGATTTCTATTTACTACACATATGAAGAGAAATACACCACATGTGTAATGTTGGTTGTATGTAGTCAAATTGTCTGGTCTTAAATATGTGATTCTAACTAATGTGAAAAGTCATTACCAGAAATAGCAAATTTACATGGATAGTACAGAACTCCTTGACCATATGTAGCCATTGCCCTACAAGTGACCAAAAGGAATTCACTGAATTCATTGTCAGGTTCATAGTGGGAAAACTCGAATGATTCACACAAACAACCAAATAGTGATTTAGCACAGATAGCAGAGCATTGACCTCATGATCCAGTGGTCCTGGGTTCCAACCCGACCGGAATTTTTTTTGCTCTTCCCTGTGTAGAGATAATCTGACAGAAACGCTTATCTTGAAAAACCCGAATGATAACTCAAACATTCATGCTTTCATACACATGTTCATACACAGAACATGAAAATGATATGCCTAAATACAATGATGATGTTCCAAACAGAAGTTAAATCAACTGACTGACTGGCCGTTATTTCAAACATTCAAGTCCTTATGTATTGGTCAATCACTCATTTTCACCCACTTTGGAATCCAACTTGCACCAGTCTCCTTATGATTACGTCGAACATTAAAAGTAGTCCTCGGACTTCACCTACGACACGGGAAAATAAAACTCAAACGGACATCTCACATTTTGCAAACAATTGTTGCCAAGAAGGTGCTAATACAAGGATGGAGATTCAGAATCAAAATGGAAAGAAATATTAGTCAGACATAGATCTCAGAAAAATAGTTCTCATTGTGATTGCCATATTTAAACATCGGTTGTATTATGAATGTTATTCAGAATGTTTAAAGTTTAAATTATACAGATAAAGACCAGTTATAGTTGCTTAGGTTTTTAGGCAGCAAGTAGTTGAAGTTCAGTTTTAGATATGTCGAATCTCGCAAAAACTGTTTTTCATGAAAACCTAGCTTGTCTTCGAAAGCAATTGTAGAAACATTTGTTTTACTTTTGTACAGTCGACAAACTTATGTTGTGAAATATAAAGACCATGGCATTCGATTTTGATTGAAGTGCATGGTTCATTCAACACAATTTAGTTATAATATACTGGTTGGAAGCCGTGGAATTAAAAATTTTATGACCTAAACTACAAATTTGCTAGCGTGCTACCTTTGCTTTGTAAGTTAGGAGGTTACAATTACCCCGAAGTGAGCACCTCACATATTCATAAGCAAACTGTCCATAGATCTACAATCAATACCTCAACAATGCTTGACGCAACACAGGTTAACTGGGCAGCCTTATTTGGCGATAATTACTAGCAATGATGAAGTTGTGTAAAATTGAGATTTCTTTTGGAAACATGCAAGGATGTTTGGAGGTTTGCTACCAATAACTGGGATATGTTATCTCTCAGTAACAATTTAAGAAAGGAGGATGTGGTTATCAGTTCTACTTGTTCACAAAAACATTGGTCTGAATTACATCATGTAGCCAATCCAATCTCTTCTCCTCAGCCATTGGTCTCTTGATGTGCATTAAGTACATCCGGCTCCACCTTCAGGTCGAAGAGATCACCAGACACATTCTTTCGTAGATGGCAGGATTTCCATAGTTATTTCTATCTCTAACTGAAGAGAGCGCTTTTGAATTACGATCTCAGACAAAGAATTGCATTGTGGATCACCAGTTTTATGGAAGTAAAAAGAAACACAACAACAGCTGAAATAGTAGCCACACCTGTGATGAAGGCTGAATGTTTTGTTAAATTCAACACTGAATTTGTATGGGTACATTTTTGAGGGTTTTATAACTTTTGTTAAATAGTAAGCGTTATTCTTTGTCGTTCTGATTTTTAATTTTCATGCATTTATTAGAGAAATGTGCAGATGATAAAACAGCAGACCCAGGGCTGGGCCAAGTCCGCCTTAGAAATCCACAAACCAGACCAAAATTTTGTCTGCTTGGAGCTGAAGAAAGTTGCCAATACTTCGGGGACTGCCTTGTGCAGTGCATTTATAAACAGAGACAAGTGCCTCTGGGTCAGATGTTATTGCTACAGTTCTCCAGCCTGAAGAATACACACATAAACACAAAATAGATGCCTTATCTCACGCAGAATAGTCACAAAGCATTTAAATACAGCACATACAGCCAATACAACATTGCTGCTAAGTTTGAGACACTATGATCCTACATGGCAATGCCCTATTATTTCAAACAAAATTAGTTTAAAGATCGTAGTTGCCATTTAGCTCAGAAAGGAGAGAATGACGCCCCATCAGTAGACAAAAGTGAAATGTTTCAGGCCTGTCTACAGTCACCATGCCTGTCTCCGTCAAAGTCACCGTGAAGGGTTTTAACATTGCGCTAATGATGATAGGTACTCTGACAGGCGGAATAGCTGTGCAAACCATTTTGCCGATAATAGTGCCCATCAATGTTAAGCTTTGATGGTGACTTTGATGGAGATGAGGCATGGTGATGTAATGTGTAAACAGAGATTTAGACTCAGAGCTAAGATGTATCAACAAGTCCACACTGACTGGCTCCAATTAAAAAACTTAGGATTTCATTACACTGTTGTAAATATTCCTAGAGCATTCCACTAATATTGACATACTTATCAGATTGTAAAACAAAATTGGATTAACAGCTGAAGACGCAGAACCACTCTAAAGACATAATTCCTTATTCAAGTAGCACTTATTTGATCCAACTCTGTGTAACAATAGTTAATCATTTTCAAAATAGTGTTAACGACGACCTTGACTCGGTACAAAACTATTGTACGCACCTTCCTTATGGTTTTATTGAGAATCATCAAAATACTTGTTACGTGGTTTAAATAACATGGTGATATACAACACTTAATACAAGGTCAGCACACAATCGAGTTTTCCCTGAATGTTTTCACTGAATTCACCAAATTCAGTGACAAAAATATTATTATTTTAAAAAGAGGTTTGCTGTGCTCGAACCTGCTGTCTCTTGTGTAAGAAATCAGCACTCTACCTCAGCGCCACAAGGACACTGGTAAAAGAGAAAATGTTTGATTAACACGAATTCATGCTTCAGTGTCTGATTCACTGAATTCGCTTAATTCATTAAAAGTTCCTGTTCCATTTAGGAAAAACTCCATTCAATTATTCTGTTATATTAGCCAAATAAAGTTCACATGTACTGATATTTGTGTGTAGTTGTTGATAGTTCAAGGTTTCAGCTG
>JBCAUG010736331.1:0-11707 GCA_038406175.1 Haplosyllis leylae | reverse complement strand
TGAACAAAAGATCACACCACAAATAAGACCACAACAAGAAAAGACAGCTCTGCATGAAGCCAACTGGCTTTCTTGTTATGGTATTGTATTGATTCTTTTTTATATTAATTGCTTTATGTCATACTCAGATGTGATTTACAGTGAAGTGGAGTCAGATGACAATGAGCCAGCTGAAGAGCAGAAGATGAAAGTGTACGGCAGGAAGAATAAGTAACTATTTTTGTCCACCTCCACCACTGAGTTTGTGTGGCGAACAACTCTTTCTTCATGTTTTATCTCTTATTTATTTTTTAGATCCACCGCAAAGTTGAAGTTGAAACCAAAGAAACCATCGGCCGCTCAAGGAACTATTCCCAAACACACAAACAAAGAAGATGCAGAGTAATTGTTGTATTTAATTTATTTTGCATTTATTGCTGAAATTAATTCCAAATTTCCCAAACCATTTCAGTAATTCAGTATAATTGTAAATGTTTCAGATTTCAGAGAGTTCTTGAAATGTCCAAAAATAGGTAAATATTATCTAACAACTACAATGCTAATGCCTTGTTACTTAAGAATTTTTTTTACAGCAATAAAAATTGTTTTTTAGTTATTTCGATATCAGCATTACAAATGCCGAAGAGAAGAAGCAAATGCAGGAGATTGTCGACTCATTTGATAAAGGCAAGGCTCCACGCAGGTGAATAAGTATTAATGTAGCGTTTATAAATTCAATACTTTCATATTTCTTACAAATACTAATTCATGGCAGAACGCATTTTTCCTGATATTTTCAGAGCTCATGAAAGGGATGAGGAGGAATCTGCTCTTATGAAAAGGATCAATAAATGTACTAAGTCCTTTGGTAAGTGCTCCGTTGAACAGACAGCAACCTTAATGGCATGGAGTGATAAGAATGATCTAGATGTTGCTAAGTACTGCAAGCGAGTACTCAGAGAACTGAAGGAGCAGGAAGAGGAGGACTCAGATTAAATGCTAGTAAAATAATTTCCTTCAATATTAAATAATCCGAACATGATGGAGGCCAAATCTAGTCCTAACTTATGTTCTAAAGTGATCCATCATAATTTACTAATAATATTTGTATATTCAGGTCCAAACAACGCAGAGGGTCAGCAACTGACATCCACAAATAATGAGATTTACCCAAATCAAGAAGCGGATCCTATAAATATGTGGTATTTGGTTGACATTTGGAATGATCCTTTGTATGATTGATGTTTCAATAAAGAAAACGTTCTTGGAGAAAATATATTTGTCTTATTTACCCATGTACAAATTGCACCGAGTACTTATAACTATAATATTATTGTGTCGGATTCATATGAAAACAGCATTGAAATAATTTGTATGGTTTTATAGCAGTGTAGACATTGCGCACAGTAGTCATGTTATCGTAAAAAGTTCACAAAACAGGCGCAGTAAATACTTTGAAAGTTTATTTTTGTGGAAATACGAGAAAACACAATTTGCCGTAAATAATCATGTGTGTGCGAAGTCATCACACACATATTCCATGTTTCTGGAACGATTAATATTCTTAACATTGAGCCTGCCTTTATTTTGCCATAATTTTGAAATAATTATGTCATTTCACCCAACACTAAACTGACAATATTGTCAGATTCATCTAGTTTAGGGAAACTTCGAATAGTTTCTTGGGGACTTGGCACACAATGCTCAAGTCAATCAGCCCTTTCTGTGAACAGAAAGATTGACCTTATTTCTCTCTGACGACATGACTGATTCGGGAAAAAAAGAAAATACCATGTTTAGTGTTTCAGTATCAGATAGTATTCTGTGCGTTGGCATGCAGGAAGTCAGGTAAAGTTTTACAATTGTTATTCCAACGACTTTGTCTTAAGCTATATTTGCTGTGCCATTAGCACACCTGACAAGAAATACTTTCACCTTTCCGTAATTGATTGTCAAATATCTAACATGCTTGAAATCCATTATATAGCTTCTGTTTGTTTCAGTGTGTTCAAAGACACACATACTGTTATTTCTGCTACTTAATTTATTCAAGGTAATGTGCGTTACCTTCAAATACCACCTTCAAAACATGAAATGCAGAAGTTTACTTTCCAATACAACTGACTATTTTGCTGCGAAAATAGCACAATGAAAAACTCGGTAAAGTTGTTAACTTGCTTTGACTTCAAATGACGTGGATAAATTCGACAGTGAAAATAAAGTTAATTAGCCTGAACAGAAGTGATCAACTAATTACACGAAACTCTTTGATGTAAATCTCCTGGATCTTGACAACTTAATTTGAGGAAAATAGAAATGGAAATCACAAAACCACAGAAGCATGAAACAGTAATTCCACGGCACACGTAAAACATGAAGCCGTACGACACAGGATTTACAAATACTCTTACACTTAAATCAAGGTAGAAAGTTATTGGATGGGAAAGCATCGGAAAAAATAATAACTTTTTCAGAATAACTCCCTCAAAACCATTCAAATACATTTACAGTAGGTGAAACTGAATACATGGCCACGATATTTATAGTTTCTTTTGATAGATCTAATACAGTATTTGAACTGCAGGCATAAGGATCACAATTGTGACATCAAACCCTCTTTACATGTTTGTAGGTGGGTACAGACGACTTGAAATTATCTAGCTGAGCGTATTTGCTATTAAAGGAGTAACCTCCACACCCAAATCAATAGCATCGTAGGTGTAGCAATTCATTGTGAAGTATTCGGTCAATTAGTTGGTCAAAATATCAACCTGCAGTTATTCGCTCGCAACTTTATGCTCCACCATTTCCAAAAGTTTCGTACACTTGTGATTAAAGCTAGACCCATTTTGTGGACAGATTATGTCATTGACATGTGGTGCAGAAGTTTTAGCCTTTGTACAAATTTATATTTGTGGCAGACTGGCGTGATGATGCCTTTCCCGAAACAACAAACCTGTTAGGACCCAAAAATGTCATAAAATGTAATTTGGAATCATGGCAACACACATGAGCGTGCCACGTTTGCTGTGATGGAAAAATGATGGGGTCACCTGATGCCCAGAAATCAATTACACCAATATGACCTGCTTTAACATGGATATTAATTATTATGCAAACAAATCGACGGTGATGTGTAGTGTATTATCAAACCTACTTCCCACTGTTTATTCCCCATTGTGCAGCAATAAACTGCAAAAATCGGTCTTATAATGATCATTTACCTCTGAAAAATTAACCAAACATTCATCTATAATTTCAAACGATGCACATGAGGACAGTGCATAACGACAATTCAAATTACTTGTCAGCGAGCTCCGATTTAGAGTGCTTTCGGGTGGAATAAATCTGTACTGGGCATTTTTCACCTTTGTTCTTGCAAATCGATAATTCCATCAAATGATTACCTATCCTTCATAAAAGCTGGTTATTTGCGAAATAATTATTGGTTTTCAACACTAAGCATAAAATTGTTAATAGTAGTTGTCTGGGTGAGTGTGACCGTCAAAATTACGTTGTCTGATGACAGAATTAATAATGATAACTTGTTAAAAAGATTGGTACAAATGTTTCACATATAATTGAATACATAACTTTTCCCTGTTGGGGTATAAGTTACCAACAGAGAAAGAAAAAAGAAAAAGGATTAAACTTAAGTGTCATGTAAATCAAATTCATATACAATAACATTATTTTTTCAACATATGATTCAATTTAAGCATCACGAGACACGAAGTCACCACGATCACTCAAAAGCCCTCCACAATGCTGCGTGTTTTCAATTTTCTATTAAAAATCAGTGTCAAGATTTTCAAGATTTTGATAAAAGCTATGACAATGAGATATTGCTTTTTGGCCACCCAGGATGAGCTGAAAAGGAAAACATAAGTAAATATTCAGCCCACTTTCTTGTAGTGAATTCTTTACAATACATATAAAAGAATGAGTGGATTTTTCATTACTTTTTACCATTCTTGATTTGTTTTCAGAAATTCATAGCTAGTAAATATATGTAGTCTACCTAGATTTTCAACGTAGATCCACATCGATAATTATGTTTGTAAATACTTTTGGACGTCCATCAAGGATTCCTTTATTGCAAAAATACGATGTCGGGATGAATCTATTCAGTTTGGGGTTATCTCTCTTTTCACTCTCAGGTAAAAAGTCGCCTTGAAAACACAACAGCCTGCCCAACAAAACTACAGGTAGACATTATATTTAATCACTTTGGCCCTTCTGTCTTCCTTTCTCCCATGATAATATATTGAGATGAGTTAAGCCAATATTCCTTGCCAATTGTGTGGCCCAGATTTAATTCAAACTCGGTTAATTGACAACGCAACCTTACGTCGAATGAAGCTATGATGGAAATAAAACAGCCTGCGGGTGAGCAATACTTGGGAAAACTTGTTATGAAAAAGAATGACGTTGGTAATTATGAGCAATAGCCTAAATGGTTGGCTTCCTTAATTGGTGACCATGTTTTTATTTCTCACCAGTGATTGTTATCAAATGCACGCACATCTCTAGTGAAAATATTTATTATTGTGTCAAAATTTAATGACAATTTTTAAGGGCTGGCAATCACATGCTTAATTACTCTTTTAAACAAAACTATGTACAACACCTATGTCTGAGATCACGCATGTACTGCGACCTGTACTATTGAAATTATACGGGAAAATACTTCTGACCAATTACCCTTTCGCATCAGTACAGAATACACTTTTTGAAACAGCCTGCGCATACACATCTGTGATCAAGAACGAGAAATTGAACAAGTAAATATTCTTGAGTGTACTTGTTAATTTCCGTCTCTCACTGGAATACGTGCTTTTTTTAATTGATACAAACGACAGACACTTAAACTGTACACATCTCGAACAGAAAATTTGTTTGAAGTGTTTCCTTCTGCAAAACAATGTTTGTTACCTGAGCAACTTCCAACTTCAAATATCCACAGCAGATGGCCTCAAACGTTAAATCCTTAAAGTAAATGTAAAGGTGAGTCCATATGCTGAAGCTAAATTTCAAAGACTGTCCGTTTTTCCACAATAAAGCAAAGTCCTGATGAGATTAGTGATTCCACATTGCATGCAAATTGCCTGTTTTTGTTCAAAATGGCCGACTATTTGTGACAAATTAGATGTCAATGTTTGGTCGTGCCTTGATCACTTTGGACATGACATGCATGCACCTTAATCTTACACAAAATCCCACTTTTGTATGAATATCGTATTTCTGAGGTGGAGATGGAGAGAAATGGCTTTTAACACCTTGCAGGGAGTTGCGTGTCAAAGCTCATTCACATTTGCTAATATGGACTTTCATGTGGTCTGCAAATGAGCAATTTGACACTGTTATCCAAATATCTGGTCACGACCTCTAAGCTGACAAATTCGTATTTTCTCTGACTTACTGAATCAATTTTTCCTTTAGGCTTTGGTGCACAAGGATCAAAACAGTAGTCATGTTGAAAGTGCAACAAAGCGAAATACCATAATGCAAATCTTGTGGAATTTGTCATCAGGGGGTGAAGTCGGTTCGCACACATTAAGGTGAAGGATGTCGTCCTCAGAAAAGATCTAAAGTCGTAGACTCTATGCAGAAAAACAAATTTTCATGTATAACTTCGACTGTAACAGAAACTTAGCACGAAGATGACTGGAATATTCAACAATGGAGCCAAAATGTTCTGACATTTCTCAAAATATTGACGCCCTTACATTCTCTAAAATCTGCGCTGTCAGTTTCTAATCAATTTAAAACTGAAGTAGCATCTTCCTGGCATATTTCATGATTTGAAACATTTTTCTTCATCTGTTCATCGGAGTGAAAGTAAATGGCAGTGGTGTCACGTAATGTTTTTGGTATAGATTTTATGCTGTGATGCCTAAATTTAAATTTTATATTTAATTAAACAGAATCAGGCAAATAATGTCAATGTAATTAGACACTATTTACGCAGTTTCAAACAAGGCATGTGCATCCAGACATATGTCCGACAGAAAAACATTCTGTTACAAGCGAAAGTGCAGGTTTACATATTTGATACGCTAAGGATTTTCTGCGTGAAGGACTTCATGAGAATAAGCATTGTTGTGAAGTGGCATACTAGCTGTGCATTTATTTGTTAAGATGTGCTCCTATGTAAGTTTACATTAATGGGAGGAGAAAACAACTATAATTACACAGTGTATTTTATCCACTTTCGTGAATCTAGTTGTAGTTTACGTCAACCTGGTTACAAACCTCACACGTCTTGATTGAAAAGTGAGAAGCGATTAAAGTTCTCTAATTTAAAGTTGCTTTGTATGCAGTCGCTCTATCATTTACGGATCAGGTAAATGTATTGAGTTCTGACAAAAGATACATCAGTACTTTAGCTTTAAGATCACAAGGTTAGATTCAAGTTTAAAACAGAAGATAGTATGTATTTTCTCCGTGGGCTTCCAAGTTCAGAAAGCAAAAGTGAACGAACTGAGCTGCTAATCTGATTAACGATCAGATTAAAATTCATCATTAATTAATTCAATTACAGTCCGTAGGCAGATGAAGAATTCAAAATTTTTACAAATCATCAATTTAGATTTCGTCAGTTTGGAACCTTTTACCAACTGAATGAAAACTTTTTGAAATACAGATCACATTTTGCTTTGTAGTCTGGATACAATTGGTCGCAAATAATTACTATCTCAACTTGACTGTAACTGGTGAAATGTGATGTCTTTGTTTGACAACAAATTATTTCTATGTTATTACATACATATTTAGTTTTCATATCTTTAGATTTTTACATTTGATGTGTAACAGATTGAGGTAGATCAATGTGCGACAGTAAAGAGCTAGCGATCAGCTCCCCGCCCAGAGTACATGTATCTATCATGCTCCTCTCATGCTTTGCTCCCCAGTATTAACCAATCAGAGCCCCCATGTCACATGTACATCCCTGGCAGCCAATTAGGTAATTGCCTGATCCATTTAACCAATGGCAAGACTGTATTCCTACACAGCTCCCAGCTTGTCTAGACAGTTACCTACTGGTGTGATTAAGATGAGATTAGTACCAATCCAAGACAGTGTGTCCTTCTACCTGTAATAACCACAATTTGTGCTAACTAGCTCAACTCCTTTGTTTAGCTCCAACCTCAGCCTTAGGACTACTTTGTATGGTAGCATTGATATGCTGGTGGTTAGGTATTAGGTATAAAAGGAGGAGTGTGCCCTATGAAAAACCATCAGACTGTTAAGTGCCAAATAGCAAAAAACAGGAACTTCTCAGGTATTGTGAGGAGCTAGCTTAACTCCTTGTTTGGGATCTGCCAAATTGCATGTTTGGGCTGTTTGAGCCACCTTTAGATACTTTACAGATCTTGAAAGGCAGGAGGAGTTCACTAGCTCTCCCTTCACAACCTGTTACTTAAAACTATTTAAATACTATTCTAAAAAGCCTGTAAGAACTGTACAAGTAAATGTAAGATGCTAAGTTGTGTTTCCTTGAATATTACATTTGGAGCTTGTATTTATGATTGTTCTTGTATTGCAGAGTTTCTTAGCTATGTTCTACAAGTGTCAATATCTTTCTCAATGTGTGCTAAGTGTTTCTTCATGTGTACCATGTGTCTACAATAGTGTATGTGTTTCTCTCATTCCCCAGTCATGTGTTTTAACAGTGTGTGTTCCAGTATTTCTGTGCATGAACTTTTAGTCCCCACCCCTCAGGCAATGGCAGAAGCCATGATTGTACATTGTTTAGACTTGATGGAGGCTTATCAGTCTGTGAGTGTGAGCTCCCCAACTGTTCAATGACTCTCTGTTCCTGTTTGCATTCAACCAGTCTTAGGAATAACAATAAAGACTGTACTGAAGCTGAGTGTTTGTATTCTTCCAGTGTGGGTGCCTCTGCAGATACACTGACTAGTGAATCTATTGATTATCTGCGAAGGTACTGGAACTCCAGTGAGTTCCCCACAACTCTAACTCCCCACCCAGCATTACAGACTAAAACTCCTTCTTCACAACTAGGTCCAGTGCATGAACTAACACCCATGAACAACTGCTGTCACCCCCTGAGATAAAAGAACTAATGCTCTGACTGCTGACTGTGAGGAGCTCAGTTTTAGACTGGTAGTGAGTAAACTCCCCAAAGTAATAGTTGATGACAGATGGTTGCAGTTATCTGGCTTATTTTTTTCGGATACTGTACTGTATTCGAATTGTTTATGATGTCCATCCTTCAAGATCTGATTCTTATGCAATTCGCCAACAGAAAGTTAATGGTGGTTATTTCATGAAATTTCCTAAATTAATTGATGTACAGGCTCAAGTACAGCAAGCATGTACTGACATCACTTGTATTTGAAATCTTAGGTATTTTGTTTGTCCATCAACGAAGGGAAGAGATCAATAAATTTACACCTAAATAAAAGTGATTCATGGAAGTATCTTTGTATTGAAATCACCAGTAAGCAAAAGTGGATTGATACATTGTATTCAGTACAAATTGTTTTGTCCACACTGTTATTGATTTCTTTCAAATATTCCGACAACTCACACAGTATTTTTTTAGGAGAAATGCCTTTTCAAACAATTTATTTAGAAATTCTCAAGTACCACAACACCAGGTGAATGCATCTTTGCAGTCAAATTATTAGCTTTGGTGCAATTGAAGCTGAGATCAAATTTTCATCCATTATTTCTGATTTTCCATCATTTTTCAATGTCTACGAGCCTGCAAAATAAAACGTTATTTTCAACCTCCTCACTGTAGATCTCTCACAAAATCTCTGCCACAGACAGAATGATAAATGATCAATTGGAACTTATCACTTCTAACCCCCAAATTGAATAATAGACAGACTTTTTTCTTGCTTCTAAATTATACTTACACCTGTGTGTCACATTAGTCAGCATAGATTCTTTTCATGTAAAAAAAAAGTTTTCAAAGTCTCTTTTTTGAAGATGTTGAGATGTCAGCGAAGTTCTCCTGCGCCTAAGTGTTAAGTTTTTCCTGAAGGCAGAAATGCTAAGTTGTCGAAGTTTTTCCTGAAGGCAGAAATGCTAAGTTGTCGAAATAGTTCTTAAAACTAGTCTAAAACTACAGTAGAATTCAGTCATTTTATCGTTGGGAGGGTGCAAGATGGGGCAGATATTCATTTTCCTAGATGTTTATAATTGAATGTAATAGTATCAGGAATGCCCGATCCTACTCAAGAGTCCAGGTTGGCATGCCTTTTGCGTTCTCTATTTCTTAAATTCCCATTGTCCATTTGAAGTGTCCAAAGTGTTTGGCGCCTTATCAAAATATCATAAGAAATCTCAAAGCAAAACAGAACGTATGTAAAAATGGCTTTAAAAACTACCATGCTACTTACTAATGATTTCACCCGAGGTAAAACAAATACGTAAAAGTAAAAGTAAATTAGTTTAGTTAAGAGGATTTCATCACTAAGACAACACAATGGAATAAACAAGTACATAGTCCAAAGGTGTTATCAAATACCGTTTGTGGACAATGCGACTTTCTGTAACGAGATGAATTCAGTGCTCAAATAACATTTGTGTAGGTTGCAGATTAGTTAATTGTATTGTTTTAACGTTACCTTTCATTTAATGAGGAACTCATTTAATGAGGAACTTGTGCGATTTAGTCGCCATATGTCCCCAAATGTACACAATTATGACATGATTTTGAGCCCTTCAGCAGATGTCACTGAAATTTAATCAGTTAATTTGGGCTAATTACCGGCACTTCTCTGATTGGGCGTAATTATTGTTGGAAGAACAGAAGGATTTTCTGCTTAATTAAATTTTGGTGGAAAAAGAGCATCAACGGAATAAAGAAACACTTCTAGGTCAATATATATGTTAATTTATGGACATCCTTCAGGATGGCCATTTTCTAATCTGGTTCGTTGCCTTTCAAACAAGTAGATATATTGCATTGTGGAATTTTGAACAATGCACATGGAACGATTTGCGAAAACTGCTAAAACCACAGCGAGTCGACGGATCAGTTACCAGGCAAAGTGTCTCAGATGCCACGAAACCATATTTTGTTCCAAGGGACTGAATAACATTTTAATTTTTCTAATTTACTTACACATTCTTCAAAAGTATCACGCAGATATTAAATACGAAGAAGAGTAAAAACTGACACCATTTCCCGCTAAGTGGCATCAGCTAATTAAGATTCCCTGTGGATTGTGATGAATGAAGCTACATTAACCGTGCGTATTGTGTGTATCAGAACTCCCAGACTCTTACCATTTCTTACATAATAAAGTTTTAATTGTCACGTATTCAGAAAAACATGAGCTGCTCTGTGAGCACCACGGGAAAAGGACAATTGAAAATCATGGGTATTTCCTCTCTCTCATAGCTAATGACTTTTTAATGAAACAGTCAAATCATGTGGCGCTAATAGTTCACCAGGATAACATGGACACAAAGGCGTCTCATTATAAAAGGTTCTTGAAAAAAATAACAGATTCGTCACCCCCCCCCGTCCCAACAATAGGAGAAATCGGGAATTTGCCAAATGTTGAAGTGCACGCAGGCATACATGTGCGTGTGAAACAGCAAAAATCCCCGAGCAGGTCCCGAAAGAAGGGGGACAATTCAGGTGTTTCATCAAAGTACCTGCCACTTTTCCAGCCAAATTTCATTATTCAAGTTCTCTCAAAGTCACCCCAGCAGGAAAGCCTTTGTTTGCTTGGCCTGTGATCGCATCAACAGAAAGAGATGAAATCGTAGATTTTTATGCCAGCAATTTGACAATTCTTTTACATCTCCTGACATTTGATACAGGGGAAAATCACTTAAATGAATCAAACACACTAGGAAAAGGGTACCCACTTGATATATGGGTAATCAATTACAACTTTCCTGACAAAAATAAAATTCAATTTACTAATGTGTCAGATGTAAAAGGGACATTAAAATAACTGTTATTTAGGAATGAAAAGGAGTGCAACATTTCCACTTTGTACACACTTGGTCACACCTGGACTGGTTTAAATTCCTCACCAAGGAGTGCTCAAAAATATATGTGTTCACTTGATGTATTTGCAACATTGTGGTAGGTCTTTTCTACTTTTTGTGTGGCTTCAATATGAACAATCTATTCATGGACAGAAATACAATTTGAGACTTTCTTTTTGAATCATTTTCTTGTCCTTGTAGCTCAGTGCCTGATATTTCCCTTTTCCCTGCAGACTCGACAATTTTTGAAGTTGATTTGGTTGTTATAGAAACATTTCTCACCTAATGGAAGTTGAGAAGTGAGAATATCACAAGTAGTTGAACCTTTTCGAAAAAAAAATGTTGATATCGACCGAAAGACAAGGTTGGTTAAAAGGCAATGAACCAATTCAGACAATTTTAGATATGTACAAAATGCTGCCATCTGTAGTATGTGTTGCTTTGTTTTTGCCACATCCACAACGCCCTCATATGATGACATGGTTCAGTATCTTTGTACAAAAATTTCGTACAGAATTACATAATGAAAAAATAATATCGCAAAAATTGTTTTTTTCTCCAGAAAAAAATTAGAAATCGAAGGGCCAGTTTGAGGTATGGACACTACTGAACAATAATCGAAATAATATAATTGGTGTCACTTTAGTTGTTGATTGATGGTTTTGCCCCGAAATTTTGGGCCCATGGTGGGGACCTACGAAGGCCTTTTGTGGCTCAGTGACTATACATGGGATGATGGTTC
>JBCAUG010736320.1:0-11707 GCA_038406175.1 Haplosyllis leylae | reverse complement strand
CGAGCATACCTAAGAACATACCATACTTGGCTGTCTCAAGTATGAAAGCAGGAAATATTTAAAGGTTCAGTTATCAAAACCAACTGTTTTTGTTTTGGTCTTTTTTTTCCAAACAAAAAGAAAGTGTGCCATATCTCTCAGAAAATGCAAGCATTTACAAGACAATCGAGTTGTTCAAAAATTCTTCATTTTCTGCCAAATCTTGGTAGAATTCTGCCAGCATTGACATTAAATGCTTTCGACCCATTGCATGTCAATGCTGATAGGAGCCAGGATTTGGCAGAAAATGAAGAATTATAGAAAAACTCGATTGCCTTCCGTACAAGGGCCCCATCAGACACATAAAGCCTTTGCCGACCGGAGGTGCGTAAGTACGTGAGCTGGGATAACTTTTTCATCTTTAGTTACTGTAATGATACAGATTAAACCAGCTTACTGCTATTTCCATAAGCGTTTAAATGTCTATCTACCATGGATGACAGATTGGGTACTTTCAACTTTTGTCAGCTTTCTTTGTTGATCGATTGATGCAAGAATGCATTATAAATGGTAGGTGTACAATTGATGATAACTATTAAAGATATGAGACAAAGTTTTGATTTAAACGATTTAAACAGCAGTTTTCCAAAAGAGACGGTTGGAATAGATTTTTAAGAAAATGTGTGTCTCCTTGTGGAATAATATCCGTCAGTTGGAGTTACCGATGCAAAAATTTCTTCAAAAGGTCTAAATTTGATAGATACACCTACGCCCAATCATTTCTCTTTGACTTTTGAATTCCACAAGTCTCTGCAGCAAAGATCTTATTACATTTCGTATCGTTTTATTTGCAAAGATATTACATTTACAATTCAAAAAGCAGCTCTATTGTGTAGGTATTCCCCGTAGAATGGGATTTCGAAAGGCACAGACCAACCCACTGTGTCTATGAATCTTTTGAAATATAAATAATTCGTCTTAAGTTGAAAAGTAATGTGGTTAGCGACTACATCGGCAGAATAAATCGAAGCGGCTTGTTCTGAAATGGGACAAATCAGATGTATTGCTCATTTTTCTGTTGGAATTTTTCCGGATTAAATGTATTTTCACATCTTCAGTTTGTCTCTCGAATTCGAGAGATTAGGTGATGCTCTTGATGAAATAGTGTTCGTTTCTGTACACAAATTCAGCGTCATTATGTCACGTCATAGTACGACATCGTGACGTCATTTGATTCGCGACACGTTGCCAAGACGTTGGCTGCTTTATTTGGTATCAGCAATGGAACATTAAAACAGGCCTTGTATTTTTCAAAAGTTAAATATAGCCAAACTTTTGATATTGAAGACCAACAAATGTCGACAAAAATACCTATGAGGACACTTCCACCCACCCACCCACCTCAAAGAACAGAAACATAATGGTCACGAAGCAATTTACACCAAATTTGAACTTAAGATGAGGTACACAATTGATGTCTGATAGGAATGTGTATGTTTACATAGTAACCGAATTACGTCTTTCTTTTTTCCTCGTGTGCTGCTTTGTCTGCTGCTTGAAGTATGACGAAATTCACCATTGACTGTATCCCATCCTTTCTATCATCCAACCTGGTACAACACTATTACAAAATCCAATAAAAAACTCGGGACACAAAACAGCGCTTACAATGTGCTTAATCATGAAGAAAGATTTGTCTTGAACACAAAGGGACTCCTGGCTGAGTAATAGCACAGGTATCTTTGGAGATTGCCCGAATTCAAAGCCATTAAACTGTCTCAGGAAATAATATCGCTTCTTTCAGACAATTGTAGTGGCACAAAGGAAACGTTTGGAGAAATTAAATCAGATGAATATTACATGAGACAATGTCTAGTCTCTACCTTGGCCCCTTGTCAGGAAGAAAGAAGGGAAACCAAGTGGAAAAAGTCAAATTCTTAGAAGTGCTTTTCAAATCATGAGATTTTTATTTGATTGTACAAATACATCTGATAATGGCCCAACATACCAAATATTACAGTCACGAGTATTCTTTTAGGGAGTGATAAAAACTGACTAAGGAACTGTTTTTTTTTCATCTGTTTATGGATTTTCCAGTTTCGAACAAGATATAACACAAACAATAATTTAAACGTTTTGTCTTAGTTTCGATTATGAAAGAATAGATAAGACCTATCAGCGTCAGCCAACAACATCATTTAGGCCTCGTTGGCCAATTTCACTGAAATTACAGTGTATTTGTGTTCTCATTAATTACTGTCAATTTGCCATTGCTTTCGCATTCATTGACAATGTCTCATACCTTGACTCATTCTACCTCTTCATTATCATACTTATTGTATAAATTAAGCAGGACACAATCCACAGCCGACCAATATTTCTCGTTCAAGTGTCAATCATTTCTAAGTTATTTACCGACACAGAGAAATATTACTTGGTTGTCAAATTTAAGTGTGGAATATTTTAGTTTAAAGACCAGATCAGGCGGAGATTCCTCGTGTTGACGTGTGAGGAAGAACACGTCTACTAAAATACATGTGCAACCAGAAATTTAACAAAAACGAGATTTTGGTGTCTGATGACACAAGTGTAAGCTCACTTCAATGATTTCAAGTTAAGTTTATTCATCATCATCTTAAGGAAGGCTTTTGAAGTATGATAATCCCTCCTTGCAATTCATATCAAAGCATTGTTTTGTTTATTTTTTCTATTTCTCAAATTGTCTGGAATATGATGGTTGAAGTTTTATTGAAATCAAGTGTCAGGCTGAATGGATTTGTCCATCTTCGGAAACTGATGCCTCTTTTATTAAAGTCCGACTACGCCCCTGTCCGGCGGTCCTCACGTAGCTTTCTCTGACACCTTTGTGAAACAAAAAGCTCGCAGTCGATTTAGAACTGCATGCTGATTGGTTCATAAAGATCTTCCATATAGAGCAGTGGAAGCTGTGGGATTTGAGAACCTGGTGAAGCTTGACAGGCAAAGAGGCACGTCTGTAGTGGATCCAAATTATTAGGGGAATCGGGGTAATGGTTGCACTAATGAATCAGAAAAGGATCCAATTTGATTCAAAGTTGTACAAAAACAGTTACTCCAAAAGGTCATTCCCTGGTGAAATAAAAATACCCATCTCTGGGATGCAATATTAAAGGAAACATTTGTGTTGTTTTTGTTTAAAGTCGTTGCTACCTTTCATAATTGTTCAAACACTTTTTAACTGAGGAGCCAACCAATCTTTTTATCCACATTTTCTAAGTATTTTCTGCTGTTTTGAAAATAGAAACACTTTTGAGTCGAATTTGCAACTTTTTACATCCTCCCCTTCCCTGATATAAAAAGACCATCTTTGCCTGTATCCAGAAATCTGTCATCTTTACCCAGAAATCTTTGAAGCGCTACCTCACGTAAACGCGAGTCATGCTCAGTGTTTCTTCGGGTCCCAATAGAATCACAATCAATGATTTCTATCTCCTAAAGGGTCGTGAAGCTGCGGGCCCATAGCGCCTTAAAATACGTGGCCAGGTGGCACAATCAGCTTCATTGAGATGGGGATCAGGGTGAGGGGTGGGGCCCAGTGACATGTCAAATCCCACCTAACAGTCACCTTATAACGTGCAAAAACAGTCGAGCAATGCCCCCTTATGGGCCATATTTAAGCGACGCGAGGAATATCACTAATAGCCGCGGCCCCACGAAGCTGATCAAGCTTCTCAGTTCTGTATGCATAATAAGGGCTATGAAGGGACCCAGGTATTTATGATATAGGGTAATTTCTGTCACATTCGAGAGGGCCTGCAACTCTCAAAGGGATAGCAAAGAAAAGTGGCGCCCAAGTGAAACAATCCATTTTTGTCAATGATTCTCTCAAAAAGTCCACTTTCTGGTTCAAGAAATTAAAGACTACATCAGTATCCAATTACAGTGTAATAAAATAGTAAATTCAGTTAAGTACTTAGAATTCAAAGTACATGTATTAGAAATCAACTGACTGTTCCATTAACATGGAGCCATTCTTGTACTAACCGAAAAAATGTCAAGAAAAAATTCACAATTGAAACCAATCGTCGCGACCAATGATCAGACTTTAGATTGGCACGGGCGCCTCTTGATTTTGAAAGAAACATTAGGACGGACATCATTTACTACTCCAATCAGGTAGCACGGTTATTGTGGCGCTCGCAGCTGCGCCTCTGATGTGCTCTGTCACCCGTGAACAGATTTATCAAAATATCCATCAGAAATACGAAAATTTATGACGTCGAAGGTTCCACCGTTATTAACCGCAGGATTTAGTGCTCAGTCGCACATGCGTTCTAATCTAGAGAAGGGAACACTGGGGTCGCACGGTACACTGTGTATGGGCTGAAACATCCTTATTTGGCGGAATGTCAGGCCCGCACTCACTCCAGTGATTAGGTACGTGTGTCTCAATGCTTAGTCCCCCTCCTCCTCACCCACATCGTGCGGCGAAGTACAGCATTCACTAAGTCTAACTCATTAAGCGGTGCTGTCCAAAATACCCGACCGTAATTTCTTCGACACCTTTTCCACTTTGGCCGAATTGCATTTTGATGAGGCTAATAAATCGAAGAATTATCTTTATTCACACAAGGAACGTTCAGCCGGATAAATACATTGTTTAACGGGTATTAAGTTTTTTTTCAAGTGAATGAGTATCATTGCATTAAGGGATGTAATTTTTATAATTTCTTCAATTTCGGTAAATTTAGACAATTATGTAGGGTTGACGGTCCCTTTAAGGTCAGCGCCCCCTTCCATCAGAAATCGTGGATCCGCCCCTGCATTAAGAACCGCGCGATCCCAGTTTCCTTTCTGGATTTCTTCAGAATTTAGGACGTAAACACTGGAGTAAAACAGCTAATTTTGACCTAATACATTTTCCCTTTACCTTTAAACGACACTTAATTCCTGGAAACTTGGTCCTATTTGTCTTTGTTAATCAGAGGTCTCTACACACACGGACAATGGTGAATTATCGACATGTAGCCAAAGAAACAGCTTACCCAGCTCACCGTTAGTCTGTAATTGTGTCCTTTTTTGAAAACTTGTTTCGAACTATTTGAATAATTTAACAGACGTCATGACAAAATTCATTCTCCATCAATAATGGAATCGTAACGTAAATTGACGTTCATAATGTAGCCTACTGTACCACATAGCGTGCTACGAATGGAGAAGTTTCAAAGTCACAATACAGCGTAGTGGCTGGACAGAGTGTGCGTTCATTTCTTGTACTGTTCAGAGAACATTCCAACAAATGTTTCTCCTAGCTTGATATTTTGCCTCCCACCCCCACCCTTCATAATAACATGGCGGTGGTACGTGCCTGACCTCCGGAAAATGAAGAAATTACAGTGTATTTCTCGATCCGTGATTGGTCGGCGATATTTGCCGAGATAATCACCCAGGTGTCGTATAATGACCGCTGGGATCACGGGCAAAATAGCAGGAGAAGAATCGAGTCATTAGCAAAAGACAGTGGGATTTGGGGGAAGCGGGAACATCGTGTCCAATCAGGCTCAAATAGATAGCAATGGGTGATCAATACCTTAGGTTGTGAGGCAGGGGAGTAATATTTGCGTTCGGTGTGTCATCTTCAGGCAGGCCTTCGTCCACTGTATTATAATGCTTGATTGCCTAATTGCTGCGGACTAACATTGACTGTCACAAGTAAATAACACAGAAGCTACTCATTTACATGAAGATATCATAGTACTCATCTCCCAATTGAGCTGAGGTTTGGAACTCTCAAGGAAATTGCGGAGCGGTTCGAAAACTCCAGTTAATTAAGTTACTCTACAGAGTCACCAACAACAGTATAGTTGCGTTGTCCAGAACAACTTGCTGAAATCTTTGTTAGTAAAGAACAAGCAACTGGTATAAATTTAAAGATATTGACATCATTTTCCTACAAATTACAACTTTAAAAATATTCAACGACATGTTATGAACGCATTTTGTAAATACCTATTTTTTCAAGATCATTCTTTGAAGGTTCCTCGAGGGCAATCAAGTTGCGTAAGAGAAATAGTTTGATTTTTTCCAAGGACAAATTAATGGCAATTTTTCACAATGATTTTATTTCTACAATAAGCTACACAATAATAGCCTTTACGGGGGGGTGTGATCTGGTGACTTTTCTGACTAGTGTTATGGGGAAACGTCCCAACCATTGCCCAGTCACCTATGGAAAGAATAGACCAGAGGAAAGAACAAACAGAATTAATAAATTGATAAGACAAGTGTTCTGGTCTTTGACTACCCCTTCTAAAATAACTTGTTGGAAACAATATTCCCTCACCAGAAAGGTATGTGAAGCAGAAGTATGGCCATTCCTTTAATCCAGTCCTCATCCACTTCACCAGCTTCATAATAAAGAAGATATCCCCTCCATTATTTTACTACACATGGCCCCCGAAGACGACTAAATTTCTTTGTATTGTAATAAAGACAACAAGTAGAATCCAACTGGGTCTCCTATCCCACACAGTAATTCGATTATAAACTTATCTGTTCAGTTCCAGCACTTTGTACAAGGAATTTTCATTAGTGAATTGTCACAGTCAAATATGATAAAACCGTATACGGGTTAATAATTAAATACATTAACTTCAACATTGTAACAAGATTTCAAAGAGGTTTCACCTTTATTTTTTGGGACATTCGAGTTTCCTCTAAATCAATTCTGAAGAATCTACAGAATTTGGAGAAAATTATTTGCAAAAAGGAGTATTCGAACCTGCTATCTCTTGTATGAGAAACCAGCACTCTATACCTCAGCACCAGGGAGACACAGGTAACAGAGAGAAGATTTCACTGAATTCACTGAATTTCTGTTCCATTGAGGGAAAACTCAAATGCAGTACACTGCATAACCGAAATTTACCCACACAAGCGAAAACTTTAATCATATGCCACAAAGTGACCAAGCAGTGTTTGAGTTAATGAAAACCTCAAACGCATTCACTTCCTGTCCATAAAATACTCCCATTTAAAACCGTACCTTTACATAAGCTGACATTTATGGTAAGGTGGCTTTTCGTGCTCTAAATGGAAATGCCAAAATTTATTACTGCATGATTACACTGGTCTTGACATCCATTTAAAATCCTGCATGTTCTTTTTAGTATTTCGGCTTGATATCGATTGCCAATTGCTTTTTGCAGGCCGACAGAAATGGGTACCTATATGGAGTGTCAATTTTAGGTAAGCTATGCTGGAGCTTAGTTATCTGAAGAACACAATGTAAGATTTCCTCGAGAGTCATATTTTACTTTGAGTTACGTTGAGAGGAAAACTCATCAACTAACACAGATTCCATGTAAACGTCGTCTATTATAATTGGCATACTATTACATGCAGCCACCGTCTGTCATTTTTCAAGTCTGTCCTCAACATAGAATTACATGTAAATCTTCAATGAGATTACAAAACTCAGAATCTACGGGTCTACACCGTGATTTCCTCAAATATCACTGTAAAGCGAACATCCTCAACGAAAGAGGTTTTCCATATCATTTCTTTGGAGCCAATAAGCGAAAGGTCAACGTCAAAATCCTTTCATGAACCCAGTGTGAAATTAGTAAGGATTGACGTGATTGGCACATTTTGGCGGGAAACGATGGGAGAATTGTATGACAAAACTTGAATCGCGTAAATGGACATGTCCCGTTTTCTACCTCCAACAAAATCATCGCACAACTCGCTACATTTTGTGCGCACCTCTCCAGATCAAGAGGCTGGTGAAAAAATCTAATATGGCGTGCAAATATTGGTCTTTGGTAACCAGAGTAAGTCACAAGACAACTACAATCACGTCAATATTGACTCGATCTCTCCCAGCCCTCCCATCAATTATGAAAAGGTAAACAGCGAGCACACATTCCGTTAATGGGAACAAGTCTCCTCTTTCCAGCACCTATTTCCACCTCGCCCGCAGAACCATGCATAATTCACTCAAATCAACGTTTGAAGTTCTTCCTTTATTGGTCTTGTGTAAAAACGTTCGTTTTGTGCAGTTGAACTTCGTCGTGCTGTTCTTTTTCCAAGAATTTCAATCTTGAATTCTCTTGTAGAATTCTCGAATAGTTATCATGATGGAAATCTTTTTGAATATGTTAAAATTCCACAGATTATCGGAAAGCTGTCGCGCATACTAAAACGTAACCGGAGATAGAAAAGTTACCATAATTTCTCTTCACACACACACACACACACACATACACACACACTCGCGCACCCCCTTTAATTCGTTCATCTTGGAAGCTAAACGTTACCCGTGAAAGGTTTATATTCTGTCTTTTATTAAAGCAATGTTCAACTTTCAAGGTAAGCAAAATTCACAGACTCGCAAAATTAACCAGCTTTGCTCGACTTTTCGACTCAGTTTTTGTGGACTCTAAGTCTGCTGCAGGATGCTTATATAGATATTCCTGCCTGCACATTGTCATAACGCTGAACGGAATCAATAGAGTTTTAATTAAACTGCCATATCGCTTTTCATATAGTCTTGTTTGCACCTTCGGGGAGCCAATCATTTTGGCCATAATTTTATTTCGGAGCCACAGTTTAGCACAGTGTATCTGGCAATGCTGGAAAATTCCAACGATAATTATTTACGATTGTAAATATTATGACATGTACCGGTACATATGACTGGAGTAGACTATGCATGGATAAGGGATAGTCTTCAAGCTCATTCAACATCAAAATATTCAAACGGTGCTTCCCAGAGCTGGTCCTTATTTCCCCTTCTAAATTAACAACATTTTTTCCCAATGAATAAGGTATCTAAACTACTTAAAGGATTTTGCCCTTGGTCGCCTTTTCTGCTTCGTTGTCGTATTGTTTTTGTAAAGGAACGATACGGCAAGAAACATAATTGATCCGTCAGACGATGATGCCACGAAACCGAACACAACCCCGAAAACCACAATCATAACTACAATGAACTTAAAAGAGCACTTTGAGTTCAAATTGAGCGTGTACATTCGGTGCAGCACTTCAAAGCTGGCAATGTCCAGTGACGTGTGAAAAGCGCCTGCTCGAGAAATTATCCATGTATCCTCGGCACGTGCACTTAGGAGGCACCGGAGATCCGCACCAAGCAATGCGTTAAGGAAGTACTTTGCCTTTAATGGATACTTTATCTCAGCTTCACGTACATGAATGTAATTAATTAGGATTTGGATACATTGGATGTGTCTAACATCATTGACTTCTCCACCAGCCCAATAAGTCTATCGTCCATTTCGGTTGTTAATGTAAACGGAATTGTGAACGTCAAAAATACATTGAGATTCTGTACTTCCATTTCTATTTCAAGATTTTTTTCCAATTTCAACCTGAGCCAAAATTCATTAGAGTCTGTGAGATAAGGGCACATGTTTCCGACAACACACGCTTCACAAAGTACAACCAAATTTACAGTCAATAAAATTTGTCTTTAAGATTTTGTTACGTTAGGTATAAGTAGCCTGCAACGGCGCTATTCACACGTAATCCAGCAATGGACGATGCTAACTTTTAGCGCGCACTGTGAATCTTTGAAGGGTAATTAGTCTTGAAAATCCAAACGCGTTTGGAACTTCTATTGTTCTTGCATTTAGATCTACATATCTCTACTTTCCATTTATGGATACGTAGTCCTGCCTCCTGTCAGTTTTATTTTATTGAACTATTGCATAAAACATTTCAGCAAAATATTTTTATGTTCAATGATACAAGCAATTTCAAACCATACCATCCAGATCCACCTTAACAGAAGGAATGGACCAATGGTCTTGAGTTGGAACAGTACACAATTTTAACTGCCAGAACACCTTCACAAGCACACTGCAATTCACTACAATTTGCTTCAATTATCATATTTTGCCAAGCAATTACAGATATTTCTGGAGGTGCTTGAAGGGGTCCAGGCAGAAGGGGGTGTAGTGTAATTTGGCTGCAGCTAATCAAGCAGCAGGAGAAACTGCAGGTGATTTGTACCAATTCTCGGTACCTTCCACAATTTTCAGTCCAAAAAGGGTTTACAGAGGGCCTTCATGATGGCGAGAAAACAGTTTCAACGTAAAAGTATTTCGGGTACAGAACACGACTTCTTCAGACTGGGACAGTAAATTTCACGCTGCGGTTTGAAAATTAAATTTGAATAGCAACTATTTGAGTTTTTCCTATTTTCAATCAGAAAATTCATCGAATCCATCTAATTAGATGACAAAAAAGTGTAATATTAAAAGACTTATGTGAGGTCTGAACCCATAAACTACTGATCAGCAGTCAGGCATGCTAACCATTACACCACGTGGGCTGGCTGTGAGTATCTGACTATCTGATTCATCTTATTAAATGAATCTGATAGAAAATGGGAAAAGCACGATTGAGTTTTTCCGCTTTTAGGCAAGTACAATAAATTGAAATATTGGTAATTTTTTTTCAAATTCAGGTAAGCTCATGTACTTGTGTGAATGTGGAAATGAATACCTATTTCAATAGACCAGTACTAAATACTTGCAAATACTATAAGTAAAATAATTGAAAAAAAAATTAAGCACATTTCAGAGACAATTTTAAAACGGAAAAACTCGAATGATAATTATCATAGATCAAAGTATATGTTCTAAATTTCTCTTTTTAGTAGAAAAATAACCATTTCTAGGAATTTGGTAGACAAAGTGTGAAATTACAGAGCGAGGGACAAAAGAATGAAAACATTTCAGACCAGGATACAATTATACTTAGTCATGACAATGAAATAAATTGCACAAGAAATCAGGGAAATTGAACGAATTGGTTAATGTTTTTGATTGATGTGAAAGACTTAATCATCATTTCCAACCGTTCGCATTCAAAATATTAACATCGCAAAATATAAAGAACTTTCAAAAAGACATCTATCATAATCTTCTTTATGGTTTAATGTGTCTCAGCATGTCACTCAACGAAATGCGTTTGGGTATGTTTATTCTCAAAAACAAAGAATACTGGAAATAGTATAACCCTTCAGAAAGCTCGAAACCCTACATCATATTCCATAATTGGAATGATTTCCAGTGGTTTTCAATGATTCTTTCGGAGAAATTTCCAGGGATTCGCTAATAACAGAGCATTGAAGATGAACCACAATAAGAGCACAAAATCCCACTTAGATTAAAACACATAATCAATTCCCTTTATTACGACTTTCACAAAAAACAAGGTAGATTGTTCCTTCGCAATTTATTGTCAAAATTACGCTCTTTACATGCACAAAGAAAATCTGTATGAAATTGGTGTTTGAAGTGACGAAAAAGGACAGGTTTTTATAAAACAGATAAAATTCATGTTTCAACATTTTAATAAATTTTCATAATTGTTTTTCAGGTTTTCTTCTTTTTTGATAACCTAAAGTAAAAAGGGGAATGCTGCGTTTCATAGATAAACTTCTCGTGAATGACATTTGGTCCAGAAACTAATTAGAAAGGGAAACAAGCATAAAGTTAAGCAGTGAACAACAGACAAATCAGAGGTAATATCAAAAAGTTTACACAGTTAATTTGGGTTGAGATTTCCATCATTATGATATTTAATACACCCACCCCCTCATTACCTGGGGTTAAACATCAACGTCAGCGCACAAAGGGAGCAGTCTTCAATGGCCACATGTACATAGGTAATTGCTACAATTCCGTTTCCAATTGTTCCTCCATCAGTGATACACCTGTTCGTA
>JBCAUG010736309.1:0-11707 GCA_038406175.1 Haplosyllis leylae | reverse complement strand
CACTCATACATTTACACGTATTCACACCTGCCTGAACGTAGCCCGATTTAAAGGATACTCAATGTTTTTCGAAAATTGTTTCGAAATTATACCATTGACGGGGTTGAGCAATATTTTATGTTTCATTCCACGTTTTCTATGTGTAATTTTGAGACATTATGAGGTGGTTAGTGATAAAGTTGTTGAATTATTCCTTTTTCGCATTTGCTACAGACAAGACATTTGACAAGATCTCAACACCTCCAACAATAGACAGCACTTTCCCTTCCCGCATACACAAACAGGCATAAATTAGGGCTAACCTGGCGTATAATATTACACAACGAAAATGAACGCTTAAAACTACAAAACCCTTATCGTCATGCCCTTCCCCGCATAAACTTCCTTACGGACACATGCCAAGTAAAATACTTACATGTTCTACCCTTCGTCGCTGCACAAAGACAATATTTTAAATTTAATTTTGGAGAGAGGGTGGACTTTGTTGTGTTTACTCTAGAAGAAAATTATTCTGCGAGATACTCGGGATACTGAATGATGAGGTCCTCTGTGATTTTCTCTTACGAGATCGAGATGAGGCAAAGGACATTTTTAAGTTGCAAAACGTTTATCACTCTCGATCATGATGAGATGATAAAATAAAACAAACCTTAATTCCAATGTCTGAGCAAATTTCGTCTAGTAAGTCATTTTGAATTCTATCCGCACCGTAGTCTATGGGTGGCAACACTGGACTGTCAGGTCGGCATGGAGACGGCAGCTTATTTAACACGGCTTTGTAATCATCATCGTCGTCATCGTCATCATCATCACCGGGTCTCGATGGACTGCTTGGTCGGCGTATGTCTCGATAACCCATGGTCTGAAACCAGAAAGCAGTACATGTAATATTCACAATGGACTACTCAAAGACAGGTCAATGTGGAGGAAAAATATCTTCAGCTAAAATACTGAGCTACCGAAAAAACCTGAAAATATTTTGCTGGAACTCATACGTACATTTGTCATTTTTGTCGTGTTATTATTGTTCATAATGGCGCCTTCCTCCGAGTTAAACTTCAGCGTCTCATCCGCCGCCATCGCCTTGACTCGCGCCGCAGCTTCTAGATTAGCTCTAACCTAAACAACAGGTGCGGAAAATGTTCAATGTTACCTTTAACGGATGTTCTTTTACTAGATATGGAATTGAAAACGTTACAACGAACTGTTGGGAATCAGTAGTGGATCCATGATTTGCCGGTGGTGGTGGTGGTGGTGGTGCTGGGGGGGGGGGGGGGGAGAACCCCTAAAGGGGCGGTGCACCAACCTATTATTACCGCCCGCATACGTACTACGACGGGAGGCTATGTTTTCACAGGTATGTGTCTGTTAAACAGGGGTGGGGGGTACTCAGTTGACTTGTATGGGGGGGGGGGGGTTACTTAATCGGAAGGGGGGGGGGGATACCCCTCCCCCGGGCAGCAGAAGGAGGAATTGCTATGCAGCAGACTGTATGCCTCTTGCGTTCACGCAGGGGGACTTTCCTGTTTGACCAATTTTCCCTGAAACTTGCATGAACATTTTGGCCCGGGGGTGTCTCTTGCGTCCCCTAAATTCGCCACTGGGAATGTTCAAAGAGCCGGCAGTCTTATAGCTTTTGAAGCTACATAAACAGCGCATGGATATATGAAAACGTTTTCAAACATTTTGGGCACTTAACAGGATACAAAATGGCTCATTATGCGTTCACAGTGCACTCACCTATGTCTGCAATTGCAAGTGAAAACGTTTCATACGATTCAACGTAAAACTACAATGAACGTTCAGGTCAGGACGGCGAACTTCCTCAGAAACCTCAAATTTTTAGGGGTTTTCGGCAAACAAAGGCATGGGCCAATGCCACTTGCCCAATGTATCGACCAAATGTAACGCGTTTCTTTATGACATTTTTACTTGCCCATCACATCACAATACATTGTTTTCGAAAATACATGATACAAACGCACGTTACCGTACATGTCGCAGATGATATGCCAATCGTTCTTGTTCCCCTTTTAGATAAAAACAATACACTTGGCATACAATCAAATAATGCTCGAGACAAGTAAAATTCTCGTGCCAAGTCCAAGATGTACATGTTTTGCCCGCAACTAGATTGTCGACATCATAGCAATAAGAACTCTTTGATACTATTTGATCTCACCTTGATCTTGAACAACAATGTAATGAAGTTTTCGAAGGAACCTCCAACGAAGTGTGAAAACAACCAAAAATACTGTCGTGGGGTCATAATGACAAGTTAACACGGTGTTAGTGAGCGTGTAATGCTGGTTTATTGCAGGGGAACAAGTTGTACATTCATCGGGTAGATTTACTGAAGTGCCCGCTGTAGGCTGGGGCATGCTATATATACAAGGACGCACGGTGTCCTTGACCTTGGTCGGCTCGGCACTCCGACAAATACGAAGAGCAAAAGTGGTGATTTTTTGGCTTCTGTGACACCGCCCCTGTCTCCCAACTTAGCAGCCAAACCTGATACGCGTGTTTGCCAAAAATGACGTTCGAAACCGTATCTGGGTCAAGAGGACCAGAAATTACAGACTAAACGGCGGAGCAGTTAAACAGACATACATGTGGACATTGTGGGCACGACTGAAAAACAGTACTTATGCTCTACCTCGCAGAGGCGATAAAATGTGCACACATGCCAATCAGTTTAAAGGGACTTACCACAGACTGCATTATTCTTGGAAATAGCACCACAAATAAATACAAAGCACTTATTCGTTAATATCCTGATTTACCTCGACTACCCAAAATAAAAATTCCAAACCAACAAGGTAACAAACAAAAGATAACAAAATTGTATGTAACCCACTCTGGGACCTAGATTTTGTCTCCTTTATTTATTTTTCAACTCTAGGGGGTTCGAGTCTATCCTGAGCAAACATCACAGTTTACTGTTCTATTTGTTCAACATTTGAAGAAAACTTGTTCTGTAAACATACGCCGTAACTTCTGATAACTCAGTCGTTTAGAGACCCGTTTTTATCATTGTCCACAAAACCTTTTGTGTTGAATCCCTTTAGCACATGCTTGTCATTCCCAATTTTGAAAGCACTTCAGGGGTTTCGTTTTAAGGATTTTGAGCCACTTGGCACTTGTCATATGGACGAGTGACTTCTGAAATCAACTCGTCCATACTGAAATCCACTCGTCCACAAAGAAAATAATATTTTGCTTCCAGTTTTGTTCTAAACATGAAAATTGACCCAAAAAATTTCAAAAATTGTTACATGTTTGTGTGGACGAGTGGTATACAAAATCCACTCGTCCACACTGATTTTAACATGTTTGTGGACGAGTAAACGAGTGTTAATGAAATCCCTGTTGAGCAAGCGATACAGCTAGCAGTCTATTTAGCTATTAACCTATCTGCCATCTGGGTTTGTATTTGTCTTTCGAAACAAACTGTGGAGCTATCGGTCCGTCCGGTTACCTAGCTATCAGTCTGTTTACTTAGCTAGCAAGCTGTTATCTGAGTATCTATTTAGCTATATCACAGATTCACAGAGGACGCGACACGACGCTGGTAGGCATACCTGTTCTTTGCCACTTACCAAATCAGAGGCAATAGGTGATGATGATATACATCAACAGTTTTAGATGGATATTAGTAATGAAACTATTGGTGATGAAAATGTCCCTCAACATTCTCAAACGCTCTTTTTGCGAGATGTTACTTTTCTTAAGTTTTTAAGGGCTAATTAAAAGGAACGATACCACTTACACTGAGCTAGATTACTGCCAGCACCCAGCTATATCGAGCATATCTTTTAGTCGCGCCGCCGCAACGAGCGGAGCGACTATGTGGTCACTATAGTATCTGCGTTACTACAGTTGATGCATTGCTGCCGGGCTCACTTGCTTAGTTGTGCCCACTTACGAAATTTCGAAAATTTCATCGGATTTCAAAAATTCCAAAACAGAAATGCGGTTCAGGCCATTCTGAGCAACCTTGTTTTGGTTTTTTTTTGACTCCTGAGCCCCCCCCCCCCAACCCCCCTTCCCACACCATAGCCACTGAAAATGAGATAACACCAGATTTAACTTGACATAAATTAGGACCCAGAAATAATTTTGTTCAAACTTTCTGTTCAAAATATTTTTTTCTTTTCTCACCAGAAAGTGTTTCCACCAGAACAAAACGTCGCCCAAATTCAAAATTATTTGAACCAAAATGCATTGCATGAGATTCTTAGCAACTTGCTTACCATTATGTCTACTATCTCTCCATCTCTCTCTCTCTCCAATTAACTGTCCATTTTGCCAGCTAGACCATCTGGTTATATATATCTATTGAGCTAAAACAAACTCAAGTGCGGTGCGACACAATGTTTCTAAGCATTCTTGTTAGTTGCACCTTCTCTTAATTAAGAGCGGAGTGGTTCTCTTCTCACTTTGTCCGTCTGTTACAGTACAATCCCTCTGCCCTCACCCCATCCCCGAATTTCACTGGATTTGGATTCGGGATATCATGCCCAACAACAAGTAATTGCAAGCCATAGTCTAAACCCAAGAAAAGTTTACCAAAATGGCTGCCAAAAGGGGAAAAACAAAATCATCAGAATTCATTTCTGTTTGATAGAAATGCATTATGTTCATCAGAATTCAAAGTTTTTCTGTCAAAAAAATTTGTGAAAAACAAAATCCTGTTACGAACACAACCTAAAGTTAGGAACACTAACTGAAGTTAAGAACATTAAAATCATCGGGGGTACCCCTATCCTGGCCACGGGGTTACCCCCTCCCCAGACAGGACCAGGGACAGGACTACGGGGGACCCCAACCCCCTGTGAACAGACACACACCTTGGAAAACATAAACACCCCCCCCCCCCCCGTCGTACGTATGTGGGCGGTAAAAAACTGGCACGACACAATACTGATAAGTATTCTTGTTTCTTTGGGGAGATCACGTGATCCACATCTGTTAAAAAACAAGTTCTCAAGGCCCGTTTACACCAAGCATCAATGACGCGTCTGCGACTCTTTGTAGCGATATTACTGGGAATAAATTGCACTGTTTCTGTGTTGTACAGTTACACCAAGTGAAAGTGCCAATGTCAATGCTTGCATCAAATATGCTACTCACTGGGAAATGGGTTTACAACCCATTTCGGGGCTTGTAGGTGAACAAGATGTCATTTGCTTGTTAGAATTTGTGTGCCAAAATGAGTTTTTGTGTAACACAGCACAGAAAAAGGCAACTAGGCTTTGCTATTAATTTAGTTGAATTTTAATGTAAGGATATCGTGGGTTCATCCAATAAACAATCTGATGTTTGAAAAGGGAGAAAAGTTTGTCATGCAGACCTGAGGAAATATGAAGAAATATTCTTTAATTGGTACCATATCTTGTCAAAAAGTTTGATTGTTTGTTGAAAATGATTGTGAGATGGATCTGAAGATGCAATACTAATTACAGAGAGGCTATCTTCTGCCGAAGAACAGGTCATAATAATAAGTAAATAATAATTAGTGAAAAGCAAGAGTCAATTTCAAGTTAAAGATTTAATAATTTACTTTCTGTGGATACAGTCTGACAGATCAAATTCTCTGCATTTTGCACACAGGTGTTTTCTCTGCATGGAAAAAATGAAAATACAAATTCCCTCTTCATCCAATGCAGTGGCAACCCTGTTTCATGGCCATTTTGGATTGTCCTTGAGATAGAATATGGGTTTCTGATACATTATTGCTTTTTACAAGTAGTCCCATCAAATTAAATTTGTGATTCACTTTACATTGTTATTTTTAAGGAGTTGCAACGAAGTTTGTTGCTGACTCTTCAGTTAGCCAAGTGATTTGCTGATCGCTGTCGACGTCAAATTGTAGAAATTTTTGGAAAACCTGAGAGGAAGATCTTAACCTTTGTCATATCGATGCCCTTTAAGAGCCGATGGTGGGGGGAACTCCATCGGTCTTTATTTTTCAAATAACTATTTTAGCATGTTCAATTTCACAATCGATATATTTATACGGCAAGGCAGAGAAACTGGGGTTTTAAACGACCCCAAGGTTACAGTAAAAGAGAGTTGAAGCTTCTTGATGTGTAACAAAGGTAAAAATCTGGAAAAATAAGGTTAAATTGGAATGCCTTGGGTTCTCATTACATGGAGTAATATGAAATAACGCCAACGATTAATTACTGATGATTAACAGCTTAATATAATAGGTGTTTACGCAAAGGAAAGGTCATCGCCATGTCAGATACGGAGTTCATTTACTGTTGATGTCCTGCTTGAGAAACTGTTGATTCGTTGTCAATGGAAATGGGATAAGGATGTAATACAACATTAATTATCATTGTCTTGGGAGAAGTTCACAACAATAGTAATAGTTGTTACTGAGCACCTTTTGAAGCTGTATCCATTACTCTGCTCTTCAAACGAAGTCGCAAGGAACATAATAGTACATAAAATTACTTTTCTCGTTTTTTTATGGTTTTTGAAGCAGTGCTTGAAATGTCAGATGGTAAAAAATGTTCTTGCTACATTTGACAAAACGACTGGCTTTGCTCGATACATAAAAAGGAGGAATACCCATACTACATTTAAAAAGGGTGTTCATAGAACCAAGAACACAAAGATTTGCCTTAATGATCAAGGGTGTCTTGGAAAAAAAAACCCCAATGAAATGAAACTTGTGTACACAAGTTATTGCTCCATGGGACTCTCATTTGGTCAAATTTCCCATCTCGGGGGAAATTAATGGATTGTTTTGTCGTAAATGCATTATTAAATTAAGGCCTTCCATCCAAGTGGTTTAAAATTAGGTGATCATGTGTATAAATTCCCTGGAGTGACCACTGAAAGGATAGTGAAATTGTAGGCAAGATTCAACTTTTTAAAGCACCTTGTAAATTTACACCTGAAATAGTACAGTTTGTTTATTACATTAGGTTGGCAGAATCTTTGCCATTTGTTCCCGATTTTGTATAATATTTTCCGATCACGTACGTAGTACAAGAAAAATATTTTCACAGGTGTTTGTCTGTCAACAAGGTTGGGGGGGGGGCAGTCAGGTAGGTAGGGGACTTGCCCCATCAGCAAGTCTGGAATAATCCGAGGGGAACATGGTCGGTATGCCTTGTAATGTTAATGCTCTTCTTGTTCTTCAAATATTCAGTTCAGGTACTTGACTGGTATTTTCTAGTGGGTCTGTCAGGCAATTCATGCAAATGTCAGGAAAAGGCAAGGGTAAAGACTGAAATTGTTCCTCGTTTTCTTGCTGAGGATAGACTGAGCTTTCTGGACCTGTTTTCAAGGACCTTTGGTTCTTTCTGTATGATGTTTCTTTTCTGTGTATTTTGCAGGGTTTTGCGTTTATCAACTTCCACCGCCGAGAGGATGCCGCCAAAGCCATAGCAGGAGTGTCTGGCTTCGGTTACGACCATCTCATTCTGAAAGTGGAATGGGCAAAGTAAGTATTTAAAATCCATCCAATTAGATACTGCCTTTCACGAACTGGAATAAACTGTGGTCCGCGCAATCTTATGACAAATTGTGGGATTACATATCCTTCGATCTACACTCAGAACAAATTCGGAATAAAGCCAAGCAAAGCCGAGGGGCATTAAGTTTCCATGGTCTAATGTCATGTCACATTTAGTAGACTTCTAAATTCTTATTATTTAATGTCAGATGTAACTGGAAAGCATTATTTCCACAACCAAATTTAATTTTACTTGAAATGTTGCCGGAGCTTTTGTTTCGGAAATACAGCCTGTAGCAGAGAAAAAGATCATCTGTAAAAGTAGAGATGTCTTTCACGGGGGGAACAATTCAACTATATTTTTAGCGTGGGCACAAAACCACCAGCAGTTATATTGGGATCATTCAAGCGACTGAAATTAGTACTCAAATGTAGATTCTGCCGAAAGTATATCTAATGCCATTGACACAAACAGTTGTGCACGTACTAAGATTATTCATGGACCAAGTGTCTTAATTAATGTGGCGTTTAATGAAATAGAAAAATAGTATGGAATAAAAATCGGCTGTCCAAAATCATTTTAGTTACTAATCGTGTGGAAACGTCGTGTCTGTGTTGGAGGAACACATCCATCCAGTAATGGCTTTGCATCCATTTCATTCAAAGTGTTTCGATAATGAGTGCTGCCAAAACAGACTGGAGGAGCATTTTGTGGGCTTTGGTCCTCACTTAATCATTTCTTCCAGGAACAGTTTGAATTTTCTTTTCTATTTTGGTATTCTTATTCCAGTAAACAACGTGTAATTTTCCACAAATTGTCACTGTCCCAGAACCATTGGCCGCTGTTGACCCAGGTCAAAGAATGTGTAATTATGTGTGACACTGGTTTTGGGCTTTGCACAATCCAGGTGCTACTTTGTTTGGTCCCGAATTTTTCTTTAGTAGAATAAAATTCATTGAAAACTACTTCAAAGTCATCATCTCCTGTACAACATTTTAAGTGCTGCTTGTTTACCCGCAATAACGCAAACAGTAGTATCGTCAATAAATGCAGAACAGGATTTTTGCTATGTAAGGTAGTTGTCAGTTGGGTGTAACTGTAAAAATACGCTGTTGTATTTGAATAATTCTGGTCAAGTTACAATATAAATTTCTGTCGAGCTGGATGAGCAAATGAAGAGATGTGTGGGCTGTTGTATATCGAAAGGAGGATCGGGTTAAACGTTCAGCACAAATCAGATACAAATGCATGGATTGCAAGCTGACGAATTGGTTGCTGTCATCAGTTAATACTGATGGCTTAATCGATTGACTGGTCATTCATTACTATACTCTTTGAAAAAAAGAAGTACTTTTACAGCCTCTTTCGAAGCCTTTTCTCTAAGGTTCTAGATTAACTCTAGTTTGGTTGTTCTAATAACTATGCACTGTCAAATAATTTTGTCTTTCTTAATTTCTGATGCGTTTTCAACATATTCTAACGGTATTTTCGACTACCTTTAGGCGTACAGACTAATAATTTGCATACTACTTTCAAAAATGGTTGGGACGGGACAATAATTTTGTTGAGTCAAGTCCTAATGTCCTGTGAATAATTCATTGGCTTCACACGGAATTGACATTGTATTATGTAATGCACAAGGTTATGATATCGAAAGCCACGTGTGGATTTTTACTAATGCGTGTTCGGTGTGGAATACGCAATCACTTACTGTACAGAATATGCAGCTGCCCTCAATTATTTAAGTGATAATTTCCATAAGAATAGACGCATGGAACTCAACGATATCTTATGAAAGCGTAGCTTAATTTACAGCTTGCCATGGCAAACAAAAAAGAATGGAGAGAATACTGCACGTAGTTTAGTGGCTGTTTGTTTCTGCATCATCATCCTTTGCATTAAAATCACAGCGATGTAGTGGAAAGCAGCAATAACATGAGTGTGGGGAAGTTTAGTTGACTTCTTTCTGCATTTGAAACTAGGTTCTCAACCTGTGATAATGGTACGATCACTGCTCTCAGCACTATAATTTCCACCAAGATGAAAGCTAAATTATGACAATTGAAATGAAAAAAAATTATTTCACGAAAGAAAACGACATTGGAAATTCCATGAACAGGTGGAAAATTTTATTTTTTAATGCTGTACACCCGCAAATGGCTCATATTGTGAATTTATTAGTTTATAACGACAGGGCAATGCTATGTGAATGTATGGACAGACATCAGAGTAAAGAAGTGTTCTTCGGTGAGTTAACCAGAATGCCTTGATAGCAAAAGAGATTGTAAACTATGTGTGCATATTAGGAGATTGAGCCCCATCTTTAAGGAATTGTCAAATTGTGAACACACTAACCTACTTTCTAGTAACTAATGAAAAGACAAAAGTATTCAATTTAATCAGTATTAATGTTGTATCGATAGCTTGATATTCTATCACACGATATAAGAATAAAACTAATTGAAAACAAGTAATTGACCTTGACCCAATGACCCTCATACTTGAGACTGACCTAGATATGGTCAAGATGTATCTGTACACTGAAAATGAACTTCCCAGCTATAACAGTTTGAAAGTTATAGGCTGAACAGACAGATACACAAACAGACGGACCTGACTGAAATTATTACGGCGGATGGTAACAAGAAAATAATAAATTGAGAAAGGCCCATTTAGGATTTTAAATGCAAATAAATTGATACAAGTGAACGCTATCCAACATATTGTGTTTACAGTAAAGTATCTGAACCAACAAGTCAAAACATTATCCATTTTAAAAACACTATCAAAATAGAAATATTTGTAACTGTTATTCTTTTAGCCTCAATCAGTTGATTTAAAAACATTGACAGTAGTTGGTCAGTCTCACAACACAAATTTACAAATTGTCTTTCATTTCAACTTCTCACATTTTTAAAACAATTTTTAAACAACCTTTTATTTTTTCAGGCCAAGTGGAAATTAGATGAGAAGAATATTTGAATTAATAATTACGGGAAGTAATAATTTAAGTAGTGTAAAGTATTGACAAATAATAAATAGAAATATTGAAAGCAGACTCAAAGTAGTTCTTTTACTGTGTTCTACTTATCTTAAAATAGTTCAGGGTTGCCGCGGAACAGGAAAAACAGGGGATTTGGAAGTCAATTTTTCCAGACAAGGAAAACACTGGGAATTTGTCAAAAAATATTTAAAAACTTGTTTTTACACAGGGAATTTACATCCAACACGGAATTTTTTGAAGTTTTAAAATTTTTAATTGTGTACCAGGGTTGTAATGGACTCTTTCTATGATCTTTTGACTTTTGTACTAAATTTTAAGTTAGTGAACTGGGAAATTTAATGGGGTGATTGTAGTTTTGAGGGAAACACCAGTAGTAGTTCTCTCTGTGGTAGCAGCGGGATAAGTGTTACTTTATTGCCAAGAAAAATACCGAGTGTGGCAACCCTGCAGTTATATTGACACTACTTCCATTTCACTGCAAAATAGCCAAGGATATTTGGATATTTTTTCACAGATCCATTAAATGAATTGCTGGTCAATTGATTTGGTCTCGTATCAAGTAATGGAATGGACTTCAATCCGTTAATGTTCTCCTTGCGTGATGAATTGAAGGGAATAACTTCCAGTTTGAAATGCAAAAGTAAAAATTGTGTAAAGAAATGTTAACATTCAGGTTACCACCATACTCTCTTGAATGGTGTGAAATATTAAGATTTCTGTTCATCAATATTTATTTTAAAAACAATTTTGTAGAAGCATATCTTTGAAGATGTTTCGAGCCTTAATAGTAGAGGGTTTTGTTAATCTGAAAGAACGTAAAAATTGAAAAACTTGATGTACAGTACTTGGTCTCTCGTGTTAAAACGCATTAGGAAACGTAAGTAAGCAATTAGCTAACAAGAACTAATACAAGTGGATTGGGTTTACAAAATCATGCGGACTAACAGCTCGGTAACTTTCTGTATCCAGGATACCAATTACAGAATAACAGAGCTGTCTGACAGAAGGAACTCAATACAATGATTGTTTCAACACATCGGTGGTAAAAGCTTCTAAATCAATATGACTACAGGATTTGCGTCCTAAGAACATTTACCTGTCCAACAGCGATTCCCTTGTAAGCTTATGTAACAAAATGGGATGAATTATACGCAGGGTTCCCACATTACCTGGAAAACCTTGAAAAATGAGAGTACACCTGGAAAACCTGGAAAAATCATGGAATTTT
>JBCAUG010736308.1:0-26127 GCA_038406175.1 Haplosyllis leylae | reverse complement strand
TTAAATTTTTTTAGTTTTATAATATTTGAAACTGTAAATTAATTTAAAATTTATGTTTCCTTTTGATTTTAAGGGGAGTTAGGGGAAAAAGATAGAAGGGGAGATGGTGGTCAGAGGTTGAGGACTCAAGTGTTAAGGAGAGTAGGGAACTGATAAGACCTTTACCCCTTAAGGCTTGAGCGTGGGTAGGTTTGTAATGTTAAAAATGTCAGGATATAACGGGGGGCTGTTTCAGCATGTTACACCCGTCGCATTACGTAAGTAAGAAAGCCATTACTGTTATTTGTAGTCAGAAAAATTATGTCTCGCTAGAAAATTTAGAATGACAAATTTACTAAGAATTTAATTGTGGTGTTAGAATGTCACATGGTTTCTCTCTTATTTTTTTCTTCTCTGAACATCAATTATAACATCACGCAAGTCAAACCTATTGCATTTGTAAAAATTAATTGAGCAATCAGGAATCGTAAACCCCACTGACGAAATAAAAAAGAAAACTTGTGCAGACAGCCACCCGTTAACAATACGAGGCTATACCAACCACGACCGTCTAAGCTTATTATGCCAGACAAGAAGTGGGCAGGAGGGGAAAGGGCCGATTTACGGTCACCTGGTCAGAGTACCACCGCCCAACAACTTCGATAAATGAAATCGTTTTACAATTTGTTAATTGACTGACCTTAGCATTTCTGAGTGTTGATCCAGACTCTTCTGGTAATACTTCAGATCATCCGGAATCTTCTGGAAGTGCGGAGCCAGAACGATGTCGGCGATCTCTGACTTCTTGAACTCCACCTGGTGGCGCATGTAGATCTTCAGAACGTCTATAACGCCCTCTGGTTTTCTAGTTTGGTACTCCGTGTTGTTCTGGTAATGACAGCAAAATCAAAACAAATTCACATCATCCAGATGATTCAGTCATCTAAGTTAAACATAATGTTTACTAGGCTCTATGTAGAAAAATTAGATACACTAGCAAGTAAAACTTAAAAGAAGAATTTTGAGCATTTACATCCGTTTCTTGAATGATTTTCTTTTATGAACAAAGCATTTCATTCGAAGACTTGCCGTCTCCCGCAACGTTACTCTTTGTTAACGTACACTTGCGGACACTCACGATGATGGGATCGAGGTAGTCCCTATGCATGTCCCGGACGGTCTTCTCTCCGTCCCCGGTGTAGCTCATGGTGATGGGCGCGTAGTAGCACAGCTCCCGCCGTTCGTCCTCGTACAGCGGGTCCGCGGGGTGCGTGATCATCGAGAAGTTAAACCCAGCCCTAAGGAACTGTTCGTCGAAATCTGGTAGCACATGAATGATCTGGGGGTCCAGTTGATTCACACAGTATTTGTACAAATTTCCATGAGGTCTCAAGAAAGCTGAAAAAAGAAATGAATTTGAGATGACACTGATGTGAGTTGTTTGTAACAAGATAGTATATATTTAAGAGTAATGTGGACTAGATTCAATATAAGCTGTTAAATAGATTAAATATCATTAATTGGAGCCTAGCATCTTTTGATTGGATAAGTGAGGTCAAGTGGATCATCTAATATTATAGTTTATCAACGACCTCACATAGCAAACTGCCCAGGAACAGTTGAATGTCTCTATTATGTGTGCTATCCTCCTGGTTATTGTATTGCATCCAATTAGCTCCACTTTGTAACATATGCACATCCCCTTCGGCCAATCACACTCATCAGCATGCCTCAGGGTTATTTTGAGCCTATCAGAGAAAATGTGTAAGTACTGCAATATGAGTAAGATTCCTACTCATACCTCTCTGGCCCACAGTGTCTTTTCACTGCGTAATCTTAATGTGAAGAAAGTGATTCCATTTTGAGTAAGTCACTAGGCCCAATTTATTATGAAGTTGAACCTTTTAGACTGGTATGGGAAGGGAGCTGTGAGGAGGTATGGCAAAATTGAGGTGACCAGTGTCAAATACAGAATTTCCCAAAGAGTGCTAGTACTTGTGAAGAACACAAATGAGCAGCTTCTGAAAAGTCTTTATTAGATCTAAAAAAAAACTGTACATGGAGAAAACCACCAAAGATACTAGTAGACTAGTGCCAAGTTCATTCCACATACTTTATTTATTCAAGGCAGTGTCAAACAGTCACAAACACTGAGGAATGCTCTAATCTTGAAGAATAATTGAATCGACAGGCTCAAATAGTAACAACCCTGAAGTATTAATTTAATGCGTAGCCACAGGGTTACAAGGCAGGTTTACATAAATTGCAATGTATTACATTCAAATTTCTATGTCAAGTTCCTTTACTTGTGTAATACAGCTCCATAAGCCACAACAAATTAAGTCTACTAGAGGGCTATGACCTCACATCCCAGGTGGAACTTAAATGTTATCAGAGGATTTAGAATTGAAAAGGCTAATTTGTGCATTTCAACCAAGATGTCTGCCAAGTTTACTGCTCCTGGTTACCTGAGAAGATTCTGCTGATAGTCAATGGATGTAACAGTCTGATGATTACTTTGGTAGTCCTACTTCAAAGAGCATGTTGGCCTTTTTATAGGGTCAAGCTAACCACAGGTATGTCAAGTGAACTATATAAAGTAGTTCCCACAAGTTCTGGCAGACTATCAGGAGTTCCAACTGGGATTTAGCACCCTACCTTTCAAAGGGAGGTAATTCAGTTACATGACCAATAAGTCTCATGAATAACTACTGTTGCTCCCTGGGGTAGAAAACTTGATGACTTTCAAAAACACTCGGCAAGAAATTGATACAAAGAGTAGTACTGGTGACTTAATATTTGATGAAATTCTTCCTGGAAGGTATTACAGGTCCGGCCCGGTTAATTCAAACATGGTTAATTCGAAGGCATGCTTAATTCGAAGCTTTTCTCAAGTCTTGGCCAAAAGCCCTATCTTTTCAATGTTAAAAAATACTGTTAATTCGAACATGGTTAATTTTAAGTTCCACTAATTGGAATGGATTTCAAGACTGTCTTAACTTGAAGATACTCTAAATCAAAGTTTTAGCAAACTTAAATTGAAATTTATTGTAATTTGAAGGGTTAAATCAAAGTTTATCTTTATTTCAAAACTTTGAATTGGAGCTCAGATTGTTAATGGAGGTCTATTGTACTGTACAAAGAAAAACTATTCTGTCTGACCTGTTCAACATACATCTAATTACTATCTATTGATACCTTTCTGTGTTCTGTTTGACATGAAATAAAGCTCATGCATGGAATGCATAGAGGAGACTGAGATGACTTCCAATGGTGCAAGCGGATTGCAAATCCGACCATTATTAAGAAAATTATAGGCATTTATGTCGATCTGTTTGACATACATCCAATTACTGTACTATCTATTGATATCTTTCTGTGTACTGTTTGACATGTTCAACATGAAATAAAAGCAATAAATCTTCATTCATTTTGAATATATCAACCATAATACATAGTAATTGAATGTATGTCGAAGATGTTGAATAATGTGCTTTTCCTTTATACAGTACACAATACATACACAACCATGAAACTACATGTAAAAACACATGAAAGGATGCTATTTACATAAAAGGATGCTATTTTCTAATTCGAATTGGTCACACTCTAATTCAAACTTTAAATCGAAGGAAGCCACAATTCAAAGGGATAATTCAAATTAAGTTCTAATTCAAAGTGTTAAATAGAAGTAAATCCTAATTCGAAGTTTCTTCAAAAGTTTGAATTGCAGGCGAAACTGTAAATCGAATTTCCGCTTAATTCAAAGGAAAAGGTTGGCATTTAAGCACTTTGAATTAACCGGACCTAACCTGTATTCTAACTTTATGCTCACAAGTCATTTGGCTTTTCCAGATCTCTTCAATTGTCCTGTGAACAAACTGAAGTTCCCGAACGATCGAAAAATATGCCATCACTTACGTATCCTCTCCTCCATTGACTCTTTCAGAGAAGAAATTTCTGAACACAGCGTAAAGCAAATGGTTTCCAGTTGTTTATAGATACTTTTAGCATTTGAGGATGTAAACTCTTCCAGAAAAACGTGTGGAGCCCCGACATCACACTCCATCTTGTCCCCGAAATTGGTGTTCCTCCACCAGAAAAGTTTTTCAAACCAAAAGCAATCTTCTTCCACGTCCCTTAATGACAAGTAGAAAGATTAATCAAGGCTAAGAAAACTTTTGGAAGAACATTAAGCATATTTTTCTTGTTTTTAATCATATCTAAAAGAGGTCCCATTATTGAGTGTGATTACTTAATATTCAACAGTTGGAATCAGTATTGTTATCGGTTCCAGTGTGAATCTTGCCTTACCTCGAATGTGGTATTGTGCGGAGTAGAGAAAGAAACCAGTTGATTTTTCTTATGACATCTGAATCATAAATAAATAGAAATTAAAAACCAAAGAATTTGAAACACAAAATTACTTTTAAAACATGGATCATACAGTTAACTGAACAATAGATATTAATTCCAACAGGAATGGAGAACTAACTATTATCCAAAGAGAGACATACACCAACCCATAATTTTTTCAATAGTTTTACAATTCTGACTGGTTCATAAATAATTTTAAATAACTGTTATTTTTAGTTGTTCTTTGGGCAACAAATTCTAACTGAACTACAAAAACTTCTACCATAACTATTTAGGAAATATCAGGCAGTGAAAGCTTCACATGCATGTGGCTTGCACCCTTCGCACCCCTTCACACCCTTCACACCCCTCGCACCCTTTGCACCCCTTGCACCCTTTGCACCAGATGTTACATTGCATCACTATTTATAGTCTTTCTTGGGTGCAAAGGGTGTGAAGGTTGGTGTGAGGGGTGTGAGGGGTGCAAAGGGGTGTGAAGAGTGTGAAGGGGTGTGAAGGGTGTGAAGGGGTGCAAAGGGTGCAAAGGTTGGTGCAAGGGGTGTGAAGGCGTGTGAAGGGTGCAAAGGCAATAATAAACTAGGTTTTTGGGTCCCCACCACACTAGGTCATAAAAAGTTCGATTACAACATATAGTGGTTAGATGTCCCCGTCACCTGTAAATAGAACCGTCATCCCATGTATAGTCACTGAACCACAAAAGGCCATCGTAGGTCCCCACCACGGGCCCAAAATTTCGGGGCAAAAAACATCAGTCAACCACTAAGGTGACTCTATCGAGCCAGCAACTAGTCAGATATGCAGGATATTCTTCCGTCAAGGTGTTTTATTTAGTTTCCTCGTGTAAATGTAACCAACCAGATTTTTACCGTCAGGTAATAGGTTCTCCCGAGAAAGAGTTTCCAGCAAGTCGTAGGTCGCTTCAGAAAAGTTTTTGAAGGAGGTGATCTTCCACTGACATAAAATGTCATTCAATTGGTCATCACTGGTCATATTGCTTGATGCCTGTCAGAAAAATTTCTACCGTGAGATTTTATCAAACAGAAGTTTCAGTGTAATGTAAGCGATGCCCTAGGTGGTGCCCTCAGGTAATAATCACCAAAGTAGAGGTTGCATTTTTAAAGACAGGTGAAGATCTCTGTTCAGATTCGAAGAAATAATTCACACTTGGTATGAATAGAGGCCCTAGCTTTTAAAAGTCTTGTAAATTCAAGTCAATGTATCTAGTTAACTGCTGATCGAAAATTAACTTTGTGTGGTCAAATTGAGATTGGAATTAAAACTAAAAGCTTTCATTTGATCATACCTGCTTCAAGAATTGTTGTTTTGTTGTTTGAAGGTTTTGAGAAAACTCGTCCACAAGATTTAATAACACCTTTTGGTCGTCTTTGTACAACACAGGAAAACCTACCCGCAGAACAAAAAAGTCAATTTATAAAAACTTGAAACACGTGCAAGAATCACACAATTTGAGAGTACTTCTATGAACTTTGAAGTACCTGTTTCTGCCATTACTTTTACACATGCGCCAATGACGTCACATCCGACTGAATACACGATGTCCTTCGGAAATTCAATATCAGGATTAGTACAAGCCATCTGCAAGTGGAACATTTGATCCGTTATTTGTGATTCTTCATGGAAATATTCGAATAGCACATTGTAAATTGTTCAACTGAAAAGGACAGAAGCTCTCCAGAAGTGTTTCCTCATGAGTTGCCTTCATTTTCCTAACCTGTAAACCTTTCTCTGCCTCCTTGACCTGTTCTTCGCTGTAATTTCGCTGGATTCTTGAATTGTTTAAACACTGCGCGTACTCCTTCAGTAAAACTGTGGGAAACCCGCGGTCGCAGTTCTGAGGGCAGTAGAATCCACATGCACGCTCTTTGAAGGCGTCAAAGACTTCCAGAGATGGAATCTGAACTGCAAGTGGATACGGTATTAAAAGAGTGAAGAGCACATACAACAGAAAAACTATTCAGGACGGAATATTTTATTTGGGTACGATTCCAAGGACCCAGACAATGTACAAAATCAGAACGATCGTCTCTGATTTGCAGCAAACTTCGACATGATTTAGGAAACTGTTTTACAAAATCATTTTCCAGAAGGAGGCGTATCTTGTCTACAGCAGAGTACAGCATCAGCTAAATTTCAATATATCTTAGTACATAACTCAAAATATTTTCCCAAAGCAAAAATTCCTAGATGAAGCTGTGATTATAAAGCATAAGGTAACAGGCAACTTGCACCAATCTTGTAAATACATGCATACCTGAGTACTTTTCTATCTTGCATGCTTTTTCGCCCATGATCCGGAAGGCCTGATTGATCGCTTGAAACAATACGCCACACGTGTTTCCGACGAGAGACACGCGAATATCACTTCCGGTTCCGGTTCCGGTTTCGGTACCGCCAGCTGTGTGGTTGAAGACGCTGATATGTTGCGTCGTTCGTTTAAGATTCTCCGTAGCTTTCAGGACTCCGTTTATTAACATATCATCCTGTTGCACCAATTTGTCCTTGAGCTGAGAAGAGGAAAATACTTTTTGCTACATTTTGTGTTGCTCTGTGCGACGAAAATGATCAATTTTTATCGCCTAGATTACGCTACAGAGTCACAAACATGAATGACCTCGCATTGCCATTACTAGGTGCAACGATCACGACCCCCCCCCCTTCACTATTTCTCATGTTGCTTTATTGATCATACTACTATGGCCCTAAACAGATGGTGGAGATAGGATGGGGCAACCCATACTTCACTGATCATTTCAGGATGACCCCAGCCAGATGGCAGTGGGAATGGGTCTTGGGACTCCTTCCTGACCAGGGCTGGGGGCAGGGGTAGGGCAGGGACAGGATGCATCCCCTACACACCAGTCCTGCGAGCGGGGGTGGGTGTTGATGGGATCGGTCCTCTACATACCTGGGCAAGAGGTGAGGTTTGGTGGAGACAGATTGGATCCCCTGTTTGGCTAAGACCCCCCCCCCCTTCCTGCCTAGTTTGAGAAAAAAGTATCGATATTTAATGGAAATGCTACTTTTCTCTGTGTCGATTTGCATCTGAATCCTACTCATTGAACCATTCCGAAATTCTGAACTCGAATCCCGTGACTTGTGTTGTGTCTCCGCATTTTGGCAATTATCTTTCAGCATCTTTTATTCTCGGTGATATCATGTGTGGACATATTGACAATTGTGTTCCCTTACTACTTTAATACGAACCCTGACATACTATGCATACCTGGTATGAGACCTCCAGAGCCTGTCTGTGTTTGGGAAGTAAGGTCTGAGCCTTCTCGTTCTGAGTAATCTCCTGTTTGATTTTGTACGTGTCCAGCAGGGAGTTTGAGATGACGGCATCGTATTGGTTAAAAAGACAGGGGACGTCACACTTACACACTTTAGACCCCAAAGTCTGGTTCTCTGAAAGTAGCCAAAGCAGAGGATATTTAGATAGCTTATTTATCTTAAAAGAATGTAAGTTTTGCGCGTTTAAAGAAGTAAATTCTGGAACCCGGTAGAAAACACAGAACGTACCGCTCATCTTCAATATACACAGGGTGCCCACGACATCACAAGCTGACAAATTGCCTGCAAATATAAGAAAAAAAACTTTTATTCGAAACATTCCGAAAATGTAATGGCATCTTCAACGATAAAACTGATACACAAAATTTCGAATGCGTCAGTGAGTCATGAAACAAACCTTTATTGTCGTCGTCGAAGTTGTCGAGGGAATCGTAACAGCCGCACAGCCGCTCTGCTCGGCGCTTGTTACATTCTAACAGACAGTCAGCGAGAGGTGGTGCCCCCTGTGTGCAATCACCGTACGGTGGTGACATCTTATCTATCTGTAAAAACACCCAAACAGATATGAGTAGATACTAAGAGATGGAAAAGTATGGACAAAATTAAAAAACATATTGTTGTTGTCATTCAAGTTAATTTACAGTAGAGAAAGAGCGTGGTTCCTAGAAATGTCACTCTCTTTTATTAATCTATTCTTTGATTGTAGATTCGGGACTTTAATGGCGATTCATCCTTGCCTCTGTGTGACTAACAGGTAAGAGTGTGTGAGATCCCGGTGAAATGGCGTAGGCTAGATCTCTCATCTGCGGTAAAACCATGGGATCGTGCAATAAAACCATGACGCCTGAGCCGCTCATTGGTCCATCCATGTACTCCTCCGTCTCCGTGTTGATGGTCAGACGAAGTCCCTGTCCCGAACCTGAGACAAGTACATGAACTGTTTGCAGTTAAAAGTTACTACTCTCGTACATGTGGTAGGATTCAGGTAAATCAATGTATCAAATCATAGTGCAAATATCTCTAACGATGTTTATTACCGCCCGCGTACGAAGTACGACGGGAGGTTATATTTTCAGTTTGTTTGTCAGTTCACATGTGGCCTTTTTGCTACTTGCTCAGAATTGTCATGGGCCAGGGTGGCCTTTTTGCTGCTCACTCAGAATTGTCAGTGGACCAGGTTATGCCACGGGCGGTATTTGTCTAGCAGTTTCTTGTTTACAAAATGTAAATAGTCAAATTTCATTGAACACTTGTTATATTGATTTTTCAACCCAATTGAAGTGTGATCAATAGCGTGTTCAGTGGGTCAGTTGCAATGCATTCTCATAGTCAAGTGGACCATAGGGAATTTAGGGAGAATTGCAAATATTTTAATACTGATTTAATGCACAGAATATACAGAAAATGCTAGAAAAGTTCATACCTGTTTCGGTTGCTTGTAGATGGTTTTTACCACTGTTGAACGTATAACAGATACCCATCTCCGTCCAGATGGGCTGGAACATCTGTGACATGTTACAAAACTGTCCTCTCCATGTGCACCTAGTAATTCCCAGTAAACAAGACGTCAAAGTCAAAACACCCTGTCAGAAGATTTATCAATTCTGACTGGTTCACAAATAGTTTTGTAAAGGTTGTTTACAAGATTTTTTTTAATCGTGCATTGGGCACCGAATTCTGATTGACCTAAAAAATGCTCACAGACAATCATTATAAAACTTTTTATGTACCAGTCAGAATTGATAGATCTTCGTTCCTAGAGGGTGCAAAAGTTTGTCGTCGTGTGTGAAGGAGAACGAAAAAAAGTAAACGGTACCGAATCCAAGATGAACTCTAAATGTTCTTTTTCTTTTAATTTCTTTCATTTAAGGTTTTATGAATTTTAGGATTTTTTCCCCATGTAAGGACAACTCCTTTAGATTCGCATCGGGAAAACAAATAACTACATAAAGGAGTCAAAAGGCTGCAACCTGAAGATCATGTCATCCAAGTGGTGCCCGACCACATTGAAGAACACTATCGTTTCTTCTTCGGTAGATGTTCTGCAGTTCTCGGTTATATTCGCCGACCAATCTGCAAAAGAAGAATAGATTCCAAAGGCGTTTCATTGTCAAATATTCTTTTTAGTTTATTCACCGATTAAGTAAATGTGGAGAAAATATTTACCTGAACTTGTAAAAGCTTCATGAATGCAGTGGTACCAATTACGCCTTCCAGTTTCTGTTATTCTGCAGTAAAAAGTGTGAATGATTTCATAATTTCTGATGTCAATGAAACGATAAAATGGTGAACAATGTACCTAAATCAAAGCATTAATGCTACGGAGATGGTGTATTATTATAATTCCTAATCGAGTATTTCCGTAATTGGCTTTAGAATCTATAGATTCTGTAGATTCTAGAGTCACCAGAGGACTAAAAAAATCCAGTAGCAAAATTTTACCCCCAGTTGGACAAAGTCATAGCTGCCTAGGTTCAGCTCCTGTTGGGGGTACTGCATGTTTTAGTTCTCTCATGATTCTGTACAATCTACAGAATCTAAAGCCAATTACGGAAAGACTCAATTGATCTTAGGGTGTCATGCAGTTTTTGGAAAAAAAAAATGGTTGCATAGTAGATTGACGCCCCTCTTAGGTCGGCAACCCTGTGGAAAATCCTGGATCCTATTCTAACCTGAACGTGTTGATGTTACACAGCGTTACAGCCGGAAACGGAACCTAATCCGTGTAGTGGATGTTGAGCGACACTGTCGTGTTATGGTTGAAGTAGAGGAACACACGATCCTGGACTTGTATTACAAACAGAGTGATGGCCGTAACCGTAAAAGCAAACCAACACAGTCTAAAAATAGAAACTATTCATATTTACGCAAACAATTAGATATCTGATACCATACAAGTTTCGTGTAATCTCTTATTCTTTTCCTTGAATTAAAATGTGATTTTTTAAAATTTATACGTACTGGCTCGTTAGAGTCAGCTTAGTGATTACTAAGGGGGCCCTGTCTCAAGAGATTCATGAGCCTTTGGCATTTTTATTATAATTAGGCCTACTTTAAGCTGCAGTCATTGGTTGGTATTGGTTTCCACATATTGTTGCCGTGAAATCATTTTGCCTGTGCCAGCAATTGGGTCAGTGGTGCAACATAATTTTTTTTTCATTTTTTAAAATAAAAAGTTCGGAGTGCTTTTCTGTAAAACCTCAATTTGATTAAACATCCTAATTCCCTGAGTACCAGTACATATAAATGCTTGAGACATTCTGACCTGGGCAAAGGTATTTTATATGCAGATGCACACATTTTGAGGCACTGTAGAAAACATAGTGAATGTTAAAATACTGAACATACACTGACCTCCTGAGTAATCTTGCCTCTCCGTCAAACACATACTTCACGCCATGAAACGTCGTCTCCTTTGTGAAACTCTCAACGTTCTTGTTCACCTTTGGCTTCTTCATCGCCGCCTGACGGACATAAACAGAAACACTTCTAGAGTTTAGAACATGTTACAACTGATTTACCAAATAAATCCATTTCCACGAGGATAATAAAACGTTGCATCACTGAACAAGACCAGAATACTGACTGACAATTTGCGCTGTATTAGTTAAACAATGATGCTGACTGGATTATTAGTTTGAAAGCATCGTGGCCAAAACAATGGATGTATCGTCAGCCCGTCATTTTCCAAGTGACACAGGTTGGATTCAAATCAATTCATCCACTTTTCTCCTGGTAAATCTTCACTTTTTGTTTCGGGTTCAATCTCAATGTGGTTGGAAGCAAAGATACCAATTGCGGGTTTTAGAATTTCACTCTTTTACTCTTAGAAACCAGAAAATATGGAATGAAAAATGGCTTTGTAGGTGGGGTATTGATTTGAGTCTCGCCTGTGAACGAGCTACTTTCCATTTATATGTGCTACATCCTATTTGTTTGGATAGTGTGTTGGTAATGATTATTGCACACAATTAGATCAATGGATAAATAACTATAATTCCTGGTAATATCAATGAAACTTGTTATTGTCATCAATATCCCGGATCTGTGCTTCAACGCAAAAATGACCATCACGTCTGACCTCAGAAAATGCGTGCTGTGAATAGATAGGTCGTGTGAAACTGCCACGCTCAGAAATGTGGACTAACATAGAACGCATTCAAATAAAGTAAATTGCACATTTTTTTGTATTTCGAACCTTTTTTGCTTTAAAATCAATGGGGAACTAGACTGTTAAAGCGTACTATCTGAATAACGGCGTAGATCATAGAAATATATAGATCTATTTTGAATAGACTGATTGAATTGATTTGTTTACGCTTAATCTTGAAATTAAGTAATCATGACCTTGAAATTGAGATGACCTTGACATATTGAGCAGCCTTAAGTAAAAAACAAGCATGTAGAAATGGTGTGAAATATGAATTTGTACACATTTACCTTCGACCCAGTGATCTTGCTTCTTGAACATGACCTAAAGTCTAGATACATCTGTCTGTATGAAGTTCCTGTTGTTCTCACATTACAGTCTGAACAGACATACAGACAGACAAATACCCCCACACAGACTGAACCGAAATTATTACCTACTAGCACATGGAATGGGAAAATTTGAATGGACTTTTCATGTGACAAAGTAATATTTTGTTCGCTGAGAGTTTCATGAACACCTGAAATTCAATGTGTTTTTCTGACTTTGCACTCATAAACATGTTTACATTTAAGATAAATATGATGCCTCATCATTCATTTAGGAGCACTTACACATTTACCGAGAATTCAAATAGTATTTCCTCATGGGAATTTTCATTTCTGCTTACACCATTGAACTAACATTTAAAATTTAATTAATAATTGAATAATCGAGTGAAGGTGTTGATAAATATTGTTCACGTTCACACATAAGATATGTCTCGACATAGCTTGTCTCATTCTGGTTGTAATAAGAACAATTTCTTCCAAAAATGAACGAAACTTGTTGTAGATATGACTTACAGTAGTCGTTGTTATCATCATCATCTCCCGTAAAGATTCACAATAATAGATCAGTGCTGAGTCACTACCAGGATAATATTTGACATTTCCATTGACAATTAACGGCTAACAAAACCATTTACGGAATTGAGTATCGATAGTTCAACTGAGTAACTTCTGATATTACATTAGATAAAAATGCACGTACATTTCCCTTTTCTAGCAGCTCCACGAAGGTATCATGCTGATAATGGTCATCCACTGCATTAACATCAATAATTCATTCGCACACAGACACAGAGACAACAGAGTTTTTCTGAAGAAAAGTCGGTGAAACTGTTTGGGGTTTATCGTAATTAGTTGGAACAAATTGACAACATTGACATCTGAGGATTTTTAGATAATATCCAGCAATACAAACTCGATTAGATCCAGTAATCCATGGTGTTTCTCAACAGAACATATTTAGCTCGTTAAATGAAATCAGTAAAAGAGACTGTTACATTGGGTAGATTTAATTACACTCACGCACTTTTTGATATAGAATCTTAAGAAAGATGAAGCCGATTGCTTTTTTGATAATAATTACGGAAGAACTTGAAATCAAACATTATCACTGGGATCACCGACATTAATTCAGAGGAGCAACAATAGGTTTTTCTTGGTTGATTTAATTTTCTAAAGACTTTTATTTGTAAGTTTATCAGATGCGATCTTTTGCTTCAACAATTCTTTTGTATTCCATTAATATTGTGCCTGTGAAGCATTCTGCCCTAAAAATGCTTTGCGTAGCAACAGATCCATTACGGAGTTAATTGTCGACATGTTGGGAAACAATGGTCTGTGATCCTAATGTACAAAACGGCTTATGACTAATATCAATCAGTCCCGATGTCAGCCCGATGAGGTCTCCTAATGTCTGTTGCCGAACATGTACACGCAACGTATTCATACCCCGAGATTTTCTCTTGATGGGTATCAAAAGCTTGCAAACCTATAAATTGACCAAGAGATTCACAGTTTGAATTTGTGCTGAACAACCTTCAATCTCGAAATAGGCCTTCCATGCTGTATTTTAATTTAAAGGATAAAATATCCTTTGTTACCTGTTGTGCAAACTATGTGCTAGATATTAAATATTTGGAAAAGACAAAATAGAGATGAAAACATTCAACGTTTCATTTTTAGCAGAGCTGTTGTAAACAGCTTTGCTCTTTAAATGGGAAATATTTTTTGGTAAAATCTCACGATTTCTCTCAAGTTTTGAGAGATTTGAACGAATGGAGCCTTCTGATTGGCTGAGAGAGGTGGTCACATGACTTGGCAGTGAGATTTGGGGTGGACATGACAGGTTGCGTCGTTTACACCCCCGGCGACAGTGGTTTGCCTGGAATTTGACTGGAAATGACAGACACGACGTTGTTTACACCCCCGGTGACAGTGGCTTGCCTGGAAATTTGGCTGGAAATGATGGACATGATGTCATTTACACCCCCGGCGACAGTGGCTTGCCTGGAAATTAGCCTAGAAATCTTGACTTTTTGTCGTGTCCCGTTGTTTACACCCCTGGCGACAGTTGCTCGATTGGAAACGATGTCGTGACCACGTGGAAATGATGCAACCCATCGTGTCCACATGGAAACGACCAAACAGCTCTGCATGAAGCCAACTGGCTTCCTTGTTAACATATGTAACAGGTTGAGACCATAGTATTGTGAAACTGAGGAGTTGGAGATGAACCCTGTGTGTATTTGGCTCCCGTTTGCCAAAAGAACATCGATTTGTCCCCAGCCACCTCCTCAACCTTTCCCACATAGTCCCCATGCATGTATCACATGCAAATTACGTGCGCATTGTTCACCCCCTCGAGGAATGTCCAATCAAAATCATTGCATCACATGCACATTCCCTGGTAGCCAATTAGCAAATTGCATGATGAGTCCAACCAATCACCATTTGACATGTAGGACTGTATTCCTACTCACACCCTCAAGTACCTACATTATTAACTAAGGGTTCAATTGAGATGGAAGTAGTAGCAAATTGAGTTAGTGTGTTCCAGTACCTAACTTAACCTCAAAAGGCACTAAATAGTTTCAAGCCCTGTCCAAGTTGCCACCCCCTCATGGTAACTACTTTACATAGGTGTACTAATATTCTGGTGGTTAGGTAATGAGTATATAAGGAAGGTGCACCTTATGAAAGTAGGACCTCCAGAAATAACCACCAGACTGTTCAGTTTCATATAACAACAGCAGGAACTTCTCAGGTAACTTTGAGGAGATGAACTGACTCTTCTCCCAGGATCTCTCAAATTGCATTTTAGACATTTTGCCAGTACTTTCAGATCCTGAGGAGGTGAAGAGCCAGGCTAACTCCTCATGCACAACCTGTTACTTAAATGCATTTCTAAAGACTCTGTAATGATTGTACATGTAATTCTGAGGAGATCAGTTGGATTCCTAAATTGTAATTCTTGTACTTATAGATGCCTTTTTTTGCAGAGTATCTTAGTTGTGTCTTCACTCCTGTTAATGAACCATCTTGTGCAACCTAGTGTGTCATTTGTGTCATCTAAAAGGTCTGCCATGTGCAACAACTGTTAGCTGTTGTGATTGTGTTTGGCAACAGACTTTAATCCACCCCCTCAAGAACTCCTCAAATTGAGATAATGGCTGATTCTGCATTTGTGTGTTCTTTGGACATCCTACAAGCCTGTCTGTGCATCAGTGTTGCCTCTTCAATGTATGTTCACATCAACCAGTCTCAGGAGTAACAATAAAGACTGTGCCTAAGCTGAGTGTTTGTATTCTTCATCGCATCGAAAGCCACCTCCTTAGAAGTCTACCCCCTCACCCAGTAGTACATTCAGCAACTCCTCCTTCACAAATAGGTCCAGTGCACGAACTAACACGCATGAATAACTGCTGTCACCCCCTGAGATTAAATAACTCTTGCTCTCCTCACTGACCAGGTGGACACTCAATTTTGACTGGGATTAAGTTTAGTACAATAAGCCAAGTAATTGTAAAACTGGTGACATCATACAAAAGGAAACTTCATTTTGGTAATATAAGACGTATATTTTATGGCAATTAAATAAAGACGACAGGGTATGATGACCCTAAAGGACTGCAAGAGTACTAATGCATCCTTGCCCAAAACTCCTTGGATTTTGTAAAATTTGATGTTGTCAAGAATTAATGTTAAATGGAAGTTCTGTTAACTTTTAACATTGCCATGAGGACAATACTTCTGCTAGCGTACCAAATTGTTGTAGCTTAAACTTTCACTGATAAGTAGGAGAACAGAGTTGATGATAATTTGGTTCAAATAATATAATTATACAGTTCTACTGGGAACAACAACAGATCTGGGTTCAGCTCATGTGGCGTCATTGCCGGAGGGTAAAAGTGAGTACTATGCGCCGTGGCCATATTTTGAATAGCTCAAAAATGGTCATTATCCCAAGAAACAATAGAATTTCATTGCCTTAAACCCAGTGATGGTCAGACAATATCATTTGTGGTCAAATCTGAGAAAATAATGGTTAATTTCCTGAAGGAAGCTGGTCCCAGATGAATTATCATAATGATTATACGTAAAAACTGAAAGTGTCTATAGTCACGAGTATTAGCTGCTACGGCTTACCTTTAGTGGGCGACCATCATCCGGAAAATGAAAGTATAAATCGGGACACTGTCCTGAAAATGGGATCAACAATTTGAGTAAAATCTAAAACATGAAATACTAAATTGTAATATTTTGGAAGACAATCAAGAGAATGTAAATTAACTAGCTTCGCAATCTCTGACTCTCATCAAAGGCAATTCAAAATTGAAGGTCGAAAGAGATCATCCATATAATTTCTTTCGAACCACCAAGAGGCCTGAATCAAAATCGTTACATGAGCCCAGTATGAAATCAATGTAAATACATGTGATGGACACATTGTGGAGGATAATGACGATGTAATTGTATCTTATTGTTTGACTCATTGTGTAAACACTTACTGCATCCAGAATCCACAATTTTGATATCATCTATAGCAACGTCAGACGCATCCAGACCCATTGGAGCGGCTCTGAATACAATACGGTAGGAACCAACAAAAGGCACAACAGGACCCTCCTCAATATGAACTCTCGCAGGAAACCAAAACTGTTCTCGACTTTGATGAAACACGTTTGGAAACCAATCCATGCTGTTGCCTCGTTCACCTTTCAGATCGGCGAACTGGTACGGATCAGTGTAATCTCCTACTGCTTTCCACAGCATTAAATCTTGGTCTCCTGGCATGAAGAGCAACTTACTGGCTTCAGTGGAACAAAATATGGCATGTCACTTTTGGCTACTGTTACTCATTTGACGATTCATTTCAAAAGTTTAAATTGTTTAAGCTTGAAGTTTTTGGTTAGGTGAAGTCAAAGCAGCTCATTAGTAATTTTGTTATTTAAGATAAAATTTTGTTAAGTAGTTAATGATCATCCTTCCTTTGAAATATTTTCTTCTAACAATTCATAATTTATTCTATGAAATTTCCTTTACCAGCAAAGTCCAAGTAGACTTCCAATTTACTGACACCGGATCCATGCATGCTCCAGAAGAAGGTCAGACATCGTCCTCCACTATGCGGCAAAGGGTCCAGTTCAACACTTTTAAAAATTGCATTGGTGACGTTGCTGTACACACTTCTCATGAATGTGAGTGAGTTACCGTTTTGACCGTCTCCGAATCGGTTATCCTCCCCGTCTCTTCTGTGTCCTTCTACGTAATAGTAGTTTCCTGAGTAAAAAAGTAAAACAGTCGTTGTAGACCTGAGACGTACGAACTAGTGAACTGTTTGCCCGCAAGAGATTGATCTTCAACCAAGTTTTATCATCATTCTGTCCTTTGGATTAAAACACATTTCCAATGTTGCTTTTTAGATAAATATATTGAACGTTTATTTATGAATGAAAATAGAATTTATGGTGTGAATACTGATAAATTAATTGCTTGAATTTGCATTCATACAATTGATGATGAATCATAAGATATATCGTTGGGGGTTCTCTGATATCATCTTTGGAGACTCATAGAGAGTTACCTTATTGATGGAAATGGGGTTGCTTCATGAGTTGTTTGGGAATTTTTCCACGAGAGGTGAAACATGTTATTTTTACATAGAGCAGGTGATGTGAGATTGAAATGAACCCGGGAAACAGAAGGTGGGGGAGGGGTGGAGATTGAAACTAACATCAGAAAACTAGGAAACTCAGAAGGACGGAGAAGGATAATGAATTAAGTTTTTTTTTGACTTGAGGAATTTCCATTTCTTTTATTGCGAAAAGTTAAAGCACATTAAGTACACTATTAACAAATGTTCTTGTGTTTGTGGTATTTCTTTACCACTGGACTCCATTTTTTGTAATGTTTACTGATTTTGCTGTTATCAGTTGCTATTTTAAACTCCATACCGTGAATTAAATTCACTTCTTTAGCAAATTTTACAAAGTTTACTTTTTGATTTAAGCATTTCTATCAAATTAAGTTTAGACTTGCACATGTCTGGTAATGAGTTAAATTTAGACTTGCACAAGTCCAGTAATGAATTATGTTTAGACTTGCACACTAATTAGTCACCAAAGTGGAATTCGTCACTCCTTGATTTTTCTTGTCTTGGTTGAATTATCATTTGATCTTCACCCCGAGTAAAGTTCAGACAATCCGTGTGATTTTAAGGAGATCAGAATATAGTCTTTGACAATGGTTGTCTATGAGGAAATAGTTCTTGAAGCATAAATAATTAAACCTATATTGGAATATTTCCAGTACACCAAACAATGGATCTGATATTTACAGATTTACGAGAAGTTGATCGATTTGAGCATGTCCAGTGTTGGAAATCTGTATTCCCAAGTCAACTGGAAAAATTCAAATATAGGTCGGATCTCCCTGATGTAAAATAAAATTATGCAATATTATTTTGGGTTAAATGTATTCTTTATTTATTTGTGTTTCAAAACTTTTTTTATCATGCACAACCATTGTAAAAGATAAAATGTATTTGTGGATCTACTCAAAATCAAACAGATTTACTCCTGAACTTTTAATCCTGGTGATTATACTTCTAACAATCAGTTTACAGTATGACAGACAAATAAACAAAGCCACTAGAACTTTCTATCGTTAGTATGATAAATGTTAGAACTACTGACCACTTCATATTCGAAATTTTACAGAAGATTCAAGATTTGTTTTTGTAAAACAGGATAAAGTGTTGAAAACCTTTACCTGAGGCACTGTTTGATGAATGATCTCCGTATTTTGGTCCACTATCGCAAGCTGCAAAAAACAAGAGAAAATTTTATACCTTTCTCTATCATGCATAAACTTATCAAAGGGGCCAGGACACACATTTTAAAAGCTAAGCAATATCTACTCAACGTTAAAGCTTTAAATTGATTGTGTGCAAAAAAGAAATAACCATTTCAAAAAATGATACCAGTTGTCACTTTGGTAAAAACCTGGTCGTTATGCTGTTTTAAAAGTGAGCTTATGAAGATACTACCTTCTATCAAGTTTTGTTTCAATAACTTTTGGAAAATACTATGAATATCAGATTTAAAAACAACTTTAAATTGCTTTGCTTAATGTTACAATAGTTTCTGGTATAATTTTTAAAAATTGAAGAACATCAGCATTACTTATAAATGGAACATTTGACTAAGTGAGCAAAGATGTTAGAAATATTCGATATGCTCAACATTCATACCAAATAATAATTTTGATTTGAGCCATTTTCATGACATTCGACAAAAACTAATTGCTAACTTTACCGTTGTCGAGCTGTTTTTCACACAATATACTGTCAACCGTTTCTGTGTCACTGCAGTCTGTAGCGGTAGCGTCAAAGGTTAAAGGGTTGACTGATACACATCTGCGACCTAAACAAAATTTTTTAAAAATAATTTACTAAGCCAATTATTAATATGGTTTACGGTATCTAATTTCAGAGAATTTTCACTTTTGTGACGCGATAAGATTGGTAAATGTTCCTTCGTTAGTTGTCAAATTGTTCTGAGCCCATGAAAAATTTTCTACATTTGTAATCTACAAACTTGCGTTATGGCTACATAATTCGGTGTTCATCACCTAAACTTATATTTATGCAATAAATGGACAAGCACATTATCACCTCAGTTATGTCAAAAAGTTCAATTCATCACGTTGTAGGGCTGGAGTTTGAATTTTCTGACAGGTCAAAGAAAATTTCATTTTTAAAATTCTCCATAGAGCGAAAATAGTCAGTAATACAAGAATAATGCATGAGTTTCATACTTCAAAGAGACTAAGGTATCCTAAAAAAAGAAATTTCTTTTAGAAATTCTTGAAAAAATACGGCACTTACGCAGACATACCCAATCAATTTCCAACCATTTTCGAATAGTCGGGCAGGGATCGTCTTGTATCAACTCATTACCAACTGGTATAGCCGCACAACTGTGTCGTGGAGCACAGTACCCGTTTGCTATGAACAGGGTATATGACGAGTTTCCCAGACACGAAAGCTGGACATTGTTGTTATTTTCATGTTCACATGTCTACAGTGTTATATTAGGTCGGCACAAACAATAACTATTGTTTTATAGACTTTATTGTTACCCAAAATCAATACACAGCTTCGAAGCTGCCATTACGCTGCACTGATATATACGATAGGTGGCGTACTATGACATACAGTACGGAACGAAAAACATTATTGAAGCCACATCAGTTTCATCTACAAAGAACATGGGATGGCTAGTGTTTAGTGTGAGAAGATAGTCCCATGTGAAATATTGAGTTTAGTGATACATATTTCTTGGTACATTAGAGAATTGTCATTGTGTTCACACCTTGATGAGAATGATTGTAAGAGTGGTTTCCTGACAGATTATTTTTACATTTGTCAAAATCGTACATAGTCACCAATGTCAAAATCAGGAGTTGCATTCTCTTCCGAGAGCAATGATTTTTTATTGCTTATTCTGAACCGATGGATTTCTTGCCTTGACATGAGTATTCACTGGACTATGTAAATAGGATGTTTCAAACGTTGGACTTAAATTGTGATTTGACAGAAAATTCAATTTTTTTTTCAAAGTAAAAACTCCCCGAATACTCTTACAGTTGTGTCGGTGCGGCCGTAGATCACATGTAGAAGACGTATCTCTTCGCTTTGATCAGTTTGGTCACAACTCAAATCTAATGGTGTTTTGCCTACACCAATAACTTCACAGCTCAAGTCATGGTTTATCTGGATATCTGATCCTGTAAGATTATGATAAGTGTTTATTGCGAGAGAGGCGTGGCCGATTCTAAATGAAGGTTTTTTATTGGATTTTTGGGACGTAGCAGTTAGGGTTCATTAGTGTTTGACATGGATTTTGGTGTTTCGAGTGTTTGACATGAGTTTAATTCTGGTAACCTAGCAACAAGGAGTGATGTCATCAACAAACATGGCTGCCTCTATGTCAAACACTCTCATAATAAACCTAATATCATAGATTTTTTTGTGCTAGCCCCTTCAGGTAATAAACACAGGTAAGATCCTTCAGGAATTAACTCTGTTTAACACAAAAAATCCATGATATTTTTGGTTGGTAAGTTAATTTTTATGGATTTTCGTCCTGCAAATAAAAGGCATTTGGTCATCAATAAACAGACGAGTTTTTGAAGGAAAAAAAACCTGAAGGAGATAAGCTGCCCAGACTCCTAAAAGACATTATTCTGTTTGTGATATGTAAAGAGTAAAATAAAGAATTTTTATTGGTCCACAGCCCCCAGATAAAAGAATTAATCAATGATTTCAGTAAGTTTGTGCAAAAAAGCTCATGGTTAACTGTTAATCTGGAGTTGTTAATCACATGTTCACAAGACCAAGTGCAGTTTCCCATTGGTTCAAGCTGTGAATGAATATTTGATGATGAAACCAATAAAATGGAGGCATTCAGCATTCTTTTTACAATAACTTTAAAGAATTGTAATGTGCACATTTGATAAACCTAATACCACATATTATTTGCAATGACTAAAATATTCAGCATTGCAAAACTTAATTACCTTCAAGGTTTTATCTTTTAGTGATTATCAGTTTTATAATGTTTCAAGATATTATATTGTTGATCATGAAATAAAAATTGATAATTTATTCCTGAATTAAAGTCATGATATTGTTTCGAGTTTTCGTGATTTTAATTTTAGACAGGCCTCAGAGAGATTCTTACCCACACAGACCCACTTTGCGTCCAGAACCTTCTCCACACTAGGGCACGGGTCTGAGCTAAACACATCATCTGCGGCCAAAACTTGACAAGAAGTTTGTCCGTCACACTGTGATTTCATGTATTCCAAAGTCTCTACAAGTGCGGATGTACAGTCTACTGTGGCAGTATTAGTAAAACATGTCTGAAAAGAGATAGGAAATCTTCACAGTTGGCATCGCAGTTAACTGAAGTGTAGGAAAAACGTTGCGATTCGGGTCAAACCGCATGGTGGGACCATTTCAAAACTCATTGCTTTCAGAGTCCGAGCCGGGAATAAACATTTATACTTTCATTGAAGCATTAGATAAGGAACTTACATCATTTGATTTCGTCATGATGCCTAGATCGTCCGTACGACCGAAGTTCGCAAACAGCACACGAATAACATTCCCTTCATTGCAACTGATTGTCATTCTGGTACCTTCGCATGCGACCTCCTCAAGTATTCGCGTGTCAGCTATATACAATTGAAACAACACATTCTCAGCTACAGTATTGTTTTTATTCCATTTTTGATATAGCTAAACCGACAATACCATGAATTTTGGACCATTTGGATTTACATCGTACTACTGAAAAAACAGTATAAAATTGGTTAATGTAGCAAATTTTCCCAGCATATACTTGCAAGTAACCAAACAACCCATATCAAAGAACATCGAAGGATTTCCATACCCCCACATGTTTCCACAGGGCTGAAAGAAATGAGATTAGGAAATGAGTTTATGACACAGTAGAGAAATCCTTTGATGTTCTTTGATAGTGAAACATGTGGCACCATTTGCGAACATAACATTTAGAGGAGGATGCACCTTCCCCTCCCCTGGCCACGTAGGTAGGTGACCTGCCCCACATCTGCCCCACCATCTCTTCCGGGCCAGGTAGGTAGGTAACCGACCCCACTCCCACCTAGCTGCCCCTGCCTCTCCTCTCTTAGTCAAATAGGTTGTTAACACACTCCACTTCCCTGGGAGGACCAAACAGGAAGGACCAGTAAAGGGGCCATTCAGAAGGAGGCACCACCTCCAACCCACCCTACCCCAACTATGTCTGGTCTAGGATGATCAGCCAGTCTATCATGATTAGTAAAGATAAACAAATAACAGAGATGGGGGCGTTGATATAGCCTCGTAATGTGAAAGAGAGGTTGTCATGTTATTTGATACCACCTGCGTTTGAATGAGCAAAATACTTTTGGAAACAGTGACAACTAAAACCTCTTAGCTTTTTACAAAGACAAACCACTGGAATAACCGTTGAAATAAGATGATATTCCCATTTACTTGGGTTAGGAAAGGTAACTTAATTTTTTTAAATTTCCAAAATGTTTTGTTTGAAGCCAGCAAAAAAAAACATTCAGAGGTTTGAATTTAATGTCAGTAATTGCTGACCATGGGTTATAAAAGGTACCACTGTGATAAACTTATACTTTGCCATTACTTTTGCCTATTCTACGTTTGGGTTTATAATGAAAAATACACAACCAGAGTGAATTGTGAACATTAGACCAAGGGAAGACAGTGAAATCTCACCTCATGATTGATTTTTTGCATTCATGAGACTTTTTAAACCGGAGAAACAATCGGATGGCTTTCACGGGGAACACATGAATTAAATTGCGCAAACCTCCAGATGAATAAATATGAGCATAAATGTGTGCATTGGATATTTCAGGATGTAATGGTGCATTTAAACTGAGAGTGACCGAGACCGAGACCTAGACCGAGACTGAGACCGATGCCATTGGGTTCTAAGAAATTGTATACAGTTGTTCACACTGCACAGAGACAGATAACAACACAGATTCCAATTTAGTTCTGTATACTTCTAGCAGTCTAGATCTCGGTCACTGTCAGTGAAAATAAACCATAAGAACATATATAACAAATGCAAATAATGAAATCAAATGGGGTATTTTTCTTGACTATACAACATACTTACTTGCTTTTTCTGTGGAGTAGTGATCCGTTGAAAAGGGGGTGTCAAAAGGAAAATCCAAAGGGTCTGGACGAAAAATGGGAGGCACATTGGGAGGCGGATCGTCGGTCAGTGGTAAGTTAATTTCATGATTTAGTGTCGTGGAACCTCCCAACCAGTAATTATTGTCACTATTTGCTAATTTTTTGTTTCCCTCAAAAATGTCAAAATACTCTTCATCACTGTTTATCACAGCTGCTTCCCATCCGGGACCGAGAGCTGCAAAGAGAGAAAAAGAAACAAATTCATTTACAGTCTTCGTTCATCATGAATCCTAGCAATTTCATGTAGAAAAAGTAACAGATTTCATGTTGAAGTGTTTAAGAAGAAAAGCAGGACCTAAAAGCAACATTAAACGGAGAAAACTAGCATTGGCTCATCTTTGAGGTACACTGTTATTCCACATATTTAGTTCAAAGAGATTCTTTAATATTTCCCAAAAATGTGCGAAATAATACATCAAAATCACTTCAAATTTTGTGATAGATCTAACTCAATTAAAAATGACGCGTGTAACGTGTAGTAAAATCCATTAAACACATAGAATTACAACTAAAATGGTATTTCAAAAACTTTAATAAATATAAGTGCGCCTAATTTGCAGATTACGAACGTATTTTTATTATTTTACCTCTGCACTGGTCTCTTAAGTTGAAATATTCATCGTTAACGGCAGAGGTCAGTTTCTTGTAACTGCTGTATGCGTTGTTAAAGCCGAGACCATCATCATTCACGAACAAATCTGAAAAGATTTAAAGGGTAAAATTTTGGCAAAGGCTGATAACGAATTGTACCTGAAATTGAAACTAATCGTCAGTCCCGTAAATGAGTGGGTCAAGTCGACTGAACATTAACTGCTCTGAGTGACAATACTCTGGTTCCCAGACTATTTTATTTGATCCAGAAACACTAAAATCTTAATGTTGCATGGTATTTATGCTGTAGATTGAAACATCAAGAAATGCTAAAATCTGAAACTTTATTTTTGGAAGGGGTGAAGAGACTGAAGCGTGTGGGAAACTATACAGTTCGGTCTCTACAATCGTGCCAGATACTTCTCATTTTGTGACCTGGCTCATGTTTTTGCGGTAACACTGAATATTTTCCTTCAATATGTCCATGTTCTATCATTTAATTACTCACAGTATCAAACCTAAGTCAAACCCATTAATACAACATTGTGTATCTTGATGAAATAAATTACCTAGTGGACTCCTCTTCTTGCGTTTTTTGTTTTTACTGGGACATCTGGTCTCTCCCGAATGTTCCTCCCAGTCTGCGCCGAGATATGGCGCAGATTCTTCGACGTTATTCCACATGGTGCAAACAACCGAATCCTTCATCTTGTCAAAATCACAAACTGTGAACAAAGATGGGAACAACAATATCAATGCGACACCACAACACCAGACTTTCAACCTGTTCTTCCCATGAGAAATTAAAAAACAATTCACAAGATTTTTAGACTATGTTCTTCCTTTTGAATATTTTTCTCACCGCAGGGCTCATTCATGAAGATTATTCTGTCCAAGCCTATCCCTTGATTTGTACCAGTGGTAGTTGCCTGAAAAGTACAGCACGAGAAAACTAGTTTACGCAATTTAAAGGGCATTTATCTCAGTGAAACTGATCCCGAACAAATTGCAAATTCCAAGCCGCCTTGCTTCATTTAACTACAGTAACATTGGCCACATAAATTTGAAGCAAGAGAGCTGCTTGGAGAAATTGTGAAGATTAGATTACGTTTTTTAAGAATTTTTTTAATTTTATTATTTTTTTAATTAAAAATTTGTTTAGAATTGATGCAGATGTAATGATGAAGAATTTACCTTGAAGCCAATCAAGTGTTCGGAGCCGTAAGCTACGTTCAGGAAGCCTTCTCTCCACTCGTTTCCTTGGTCGCCAGATCTTTCCCAGACTACGTGTTGATCGCCTCCATCTGAAACCATAATTGTACTTTGAACACATTTTAGGAGCCATTTCAAGGAACCTTTTGAATCCATTTGTTTATTTCGTGCGTTTGGAACTTTCTGAAAGCGTCCTAGAACTTGCAATCCTCTTTCCTGTAAGAGAATATAGGGCCACTATGGCGGAGTAATTATGTAATCCCCCCCATTCAGGGGATTACGTAATCACTCCGCCATAGATGGCCCTTTGAACTTTTGGTGACCTTTGGCTGAAAAATTACATAAATATTTGAACTTTTGGTGACCTTTGG
>JBCAUG010736307.1:0-43580 GCA_038406175.1 Haplosyllis leylae | reverse complement strand
CACTGCTAATAGGGCCAGAGTAGAATAAATGCACTACCGTTAAACCAACGACTACTCTTTACTCCCGTAAAGAGGTATGTACAACGCGCACCTTACATGGAGGTCCTCTCTTTACTCTCGTAAAGAGGTATGTACAACGCGCACCTTACACAATACATGGTAATATATATTCTATTAATTACAGTGGTATTATCCAAACCCAAAATAACTTGAATTGAAATTATTTATCATCATCCAATCTTGGTTCATGTGAAAGTGACCTCTCCGTATCTTATCTCCTGTGATTTCTCTGTAATCACCCCTGCTTTCATGACATACTTCAAGGTCAATTGTGTCTGCATTGGTAACATTCAATCAATCAACGAAGTAGCTGCATACACACATCAAAATATTCAGTGCTGATTGGAAATATGTTGATCTTCTAATTCATTTAATTTAAAGATTAACTGTTTGAATTATTGTTATCTAAAGACAAAGCTTTGATCTAAATGAATCATAGTTGATCTTAATAGCCCCAATTATATGTGTTAAGGCAACTCTTATTCCCGTATGATTATATTTATAATTTTCACAAACTTCTAAAATAAGTTTGATGTATCCAAAACATTATGAATTTATGTCCTCTGTGTGAGTTGCCCCTGATTTTTTAAAGTTCGGTTTGAATGAACGATGTAACCATGGTAAAAGGGAAAGATGAAGCCAAATAGCTGGACCAGGTAACTCATTTCTTTACCTATTTGTGGGATTAAACTATCTGAGATAGCTTAATGACACATCGTTGACAATATGTGCTCTCTTAAATAGGAGATTACTCCTCAAATTGATTGGAGCACAGTATGTTCACTACTGTAATCCTGCGGACTTGTTTTGGAACGAGCATTCTTTTCGGATCGTTCACTATATCATTATTATTGGTGGCTCATTAGAGTCATCTCAGTGGTTGAGTTGAAGGCTCGTAACATCCTGTTCCAAGCCTTTGGTAGTTTTATGATAATTAGGCCTACTTTAACCTGCAGTCATTGGTTGGAATTTATTTACACAGAATGCTGCCATGATGTCATTTTATTATCGTTGATTGGAACAAACACAATATATAATTCAAAAATATTGGTTTTAAACTTCTCATAATTACGATTCAGTAATTCAGGTTACCGAATGGTAGAAGGCTTTGTGATTCCTGAAAAATGTGTCTTGTTGGTGAATCTGAGATGTCATATTGGTTGGATTATGGATTTTGCCTTTACTTTAACAGACTTTCTGGTGTCTTTACTTTCATAATCAGTGGTGAAGAGACGTCAGTGTGAAAGAGAGAGAAAAACGTCCATTACAAGAGTCACCAAGCAAAATTCTTTGCTACTTACTTTTACATGATAGTTCACAATGATAAACTGATGAGAAACGAAGGTAACGAGATGAAGGTATTGTTTTCCCATTCTCTTAAACGTCATTGGCTCACTGGAGGCAATTATATCAAACATTGAAAATATTTCACCCAAAGCAATTACTTTCAACTGAAATTGATGGAAACTGATTAGAATGAGGAGCGTGATAAAGTGAAGGATTGGGTATTAGAGAGTAACTCTCTAAAGCGAGGTAACATTGAAACACTCACGCACCAAGACAATGCAGTCCTATTGGTGTGCTACATAGTAAGAAATTTTATATATTTACTCTGTAATGGAAGGATCTTGTCAATTGAAAATTTCTGTAGAGGGAAATGTTGGTTTGAACGAATTTTTGAACGTAGAAGCATAACCTGATTTAACAAGAGCAAAAATGTTGCTACTAGGAAAAATATGTTCTTACACAAGTGTTGAATTTAGCTTGACTTTGAGCTCGATTGTTAATCGATTGTTAATTAATAAAACGTCTTTTCAACAACAGAATACGTTTGAAATTATTGAAAATACAAAAATATGTGATATCAGTAGTATGCACACATGTCGGAGATCCAGAATCCAGATTTAAATATTAGTGAAAAAGCAGTGCGGTAAGTAAAGGCTCATCTTCCTTTTACATGTGTTACCACAGCAATTCCATGTTGGCAATAGATAAATGACATTCACTGAAAACCCATTTCAAGGCAGACCTTGGGCGTATTTCCTGGGCTTAAACTCTCCAAGATAACTTAATGAAACATCATTTACAACATGTCCTCCTTTAAATAGAAGATCGCTTTTCAAATTGAAAGGTCAATAGTGCTTCCTTACTATATTCTTCAGGAAGATTTAGGTTGTACTACTTAAGTCCTAAATGCTACTCAGTCTGGATCTGATTGCATCCAGAAAGCGGCCCATTCCATGGTAATAACTACAATCAACTAAGTCCTTCAGACAAATAAGAGTCATTACTTGAGCATCTTTTGATAGAATTATAAGCTCTGAAGTGGGAGTGCAGTCCAAAATTGTAATAGCACTAAAGTTTCAAAACATTTCCTGTATCTTTTCTGCATTGACTTTAAAATTTTGTCTTCAAACAGTCAGGAAGGATACTGTGATGATCAGTGTTGCAGATCAATTGTTCCTCTACAAATATGTTTCATGATTCCACCAAACTGAGAAATGCAACAAATGATGGAAATGCTACTTGGTTGAGGCCAATAGGCAATTTGGTTAGCGGCTACATTTCTATTTCGACTTCATCAGTTTGAATTTTCCACTGCGTTTCCCACCACCAGGCGAAATGTGTTCCATTTTCCATGTTAAAGCTGTAACTTCCTTCAGTGGTAAATCAACAGAACTTAAGTTGCAAGAAATTCTTAGGCAGACTGTTCACCAATATTTTGTCCAGAAATTTACTGATATGTAATATCTTGTTCAGCCACTTGATACGCTTGCTAACTTTAGATCTAATTTCACTGCGTGCTGATTAACTGTTGATAACTATGGTAGGGAACCATATGCACCCTAAATGCTTTGTTTAATATAGGTAAGTGTCCACATTGCTGTAAAGATGATTGTAAAGAAAGGCATAATAAAAACAAATGGAGCAATGCATTTGGAAGATTATTCCAAAGGACTCATCAAAGTGGGTTGTTGGGCTAAGTTGTTTAGCTCTATGTTAAGAGCATTATCATTAAGCTGAGGTATTCTCATGTATTTTGCAGCAGTTGTTGATGTTAAACATTTATCATTTAACACATGCCAACGAGGAAATACAGACACATCTGTTGCAAGAGGAAACAAAATTTATTGCTTCACACTCAAGAAATATTCGACGACAAGTACATTAAAAGGTCTTGTGTAAATATGTTGTTCTTGAAAAGGGAAAAGTGCCTTTTCTGCAGTTGTAAACTTACACAATGTCGTCCAAATCCACTTTTAAGATATTAAGTTTTCTTTTTCAAACTACATTTTGTTTGCGTCTTAGTACACGCATTGGCACATTAACAATAAAAGGTTGCACCAGTTTCAAAAGAGTAGCTTGCCTGAGAGACATTTTTTAATCTGAGAATATTTTGAAGGGTGTTGTAATCGCTTGCAAAGCAATAGCGAATAAGCGTTAAACTGCTTAATATGTCACTTTGTGTCTAGTTACCGTGGTATCTAGCTCCACCAGCTTTAGTCTTCAAGAAACATAAATTGGCACAAGTTACCACTGTAGGGGAAGGAAGCCATTAATTTCCTTGCCTGCTTATCAGATTGGATTACCTTCCTTCACTTTACTGTCAAAGTCGTGATTAGCAGTTACATAAACTGTACTACGAGCTGTTAAAAAATACGGTAAACGCCGCTCACAAATCAAATCGTCTGTATTTTGTAGTATATTCACCAATTAATATAGGTAAATCTATAGGTAAATATACCTGCATGCTCTATTTGCTTCATTTATTTTGTGCGGATGATTTCAATGTTTAGACACAGTTCACTCTTCATTTTAAATTTATACCTGGTACGGTGAATAATCTACAGACTACTCAAGAAGTAACTGGCAATGGTAATTGTTTGTTCTGGTCCACATGGACGCAATGGGCATCTTAAGCTTTGCAAGACTTAAAATGATAAAAACATATTATTGGATCAATTTTGTCTGTTACATTTTAAAAATCTATCTTCCCTCTGCATGTGCCAAAACAAGCTGTTTTGACAGGATGTCCTTGACCATTAAGCTCTCATGACAAAGGGCCCGCTCCCTGTGGATTTACAGACGAGAAACGATGCTTATTATAACACATCTCAAGTGGCCACTTCCTTGACTGACTGGTGTTATCGAGGTTAACGCGAGGATTATGGATTTTGTCTATCCTTGTAAAATCCCTGTAGTTTAGGAGATTCTGTGAACGGAATTTTAGTTCACTCAAAGTGCAAGCTTTTCAGAATGTTTCTTGTCGAACCGACATCAATTGACGTTGTCCTCTGAATACCCCTGCAATAAATAATTCCTGAACCTTCTATTGTGTAACCACTTAAATGCCGCTGTCTTTAGTGTGAGAGAGAGAGAGAGAGAGACGAAGAGCAAAGAATCGGGGAGACTGATCGACTACTGAAGCATCTCATTTTCTTTTTGTTAATAATTTGTTTGAAACTTATATCAGACAGACAAATCTGTACGAGGAGGTGTAGACTTTACCTTGCCTGCGTCTGCGGGGACTTCAAACGGGTTTAACCGGAGTGAACTCGCTAATGAGCGATGTCTCTCGGCGGATGAACAACATTCTCCGAGGGACCGATTCACACCGAACTTCCTTGTCGAGAGTAAATCAGGGATCTTTCACTGAAGCCTCGGAGGAGATCTACGGCTAGTTTAATTAAATACTGGAACTCAATTCCTTCAACCTACTTTTTAATTAAAGATTTGATGCCTGATTCAACAGTGTATAACCAGCATGGAAAGGACCGACTCCAAACATGACAAATTACATTACATTACATCATTGGTTATTCGTTATTCTTGTTATGAACGAACATGCTGAAGGACATTTTGCCTCAAATGTTAAGGAGTGAATGAAATTTCCCCGGTAATCGTCTGTAACTCTGTTGCTCTGGCTTCAGCAAAAGACAGATTTTGCAGTATTACCGCATAGTTTTACAATTTGTTTTTACAGTTGAATATTTGATTTTGCACCGTGCCCTCTATCACAAAGGGCATTACTCTCCTCTGTCGCTTCAGAGGCGTTTAACTTTTTAATAGTTCAGCCATGGCAGTCGTTTCGGAGATATTCTAGCTTTATTGGCATCTGGAATAACATTTTGCTTATTCCGAAAGGGAACCTGGGAAGTGGTGTAAGAAAATGAATTGCATTTTATCTGTCCCAGTCAGGCTGCAGCTTAAACCAGAATCAAATGAATGCGAAATGGCAATGAATCCTCATGCTTTTGAGTGGAAACTCCTTCGGTTTTCAGTTTCCCTTTCTTCTGACTGTGTTGTGCGGCTTGTTAAAGTAACTGTGGCAAGTTGTTTTATATTACTTTGAAAGAATTTTAATTGAATTTCATTCATCGGGACGCATGTTCCTAACACAATAGTAACCAATGAACGTAAACCATTTAATACCGTATTATAGCTTCCAGGAGTCAAAATGTTTCCATTGAAATGTCAATGTTTTCATTTTTATTCTATTGAAATCATTTTGGTGCTGTTGTTCTTATGTGCGGGCGACAAAATTCTTTAGCCTGACAGCGATTTATTTTCATAAAATAAAAATCTAGAAGACGTTGCTAGTGTTTAAGTGTTTCATTCCTATTTTACAGTGTACGAAAAGTATGTGTACTTACGTTTTCGGTTCGTCATCCTGCAGCGAGCGGAGTTCCTCGTCAAGGATTTCAGTATCCACACTGTCGCCCTCTAGGTCCCGGAGGAACCGGTCATCCTTCAACCAGTTACACCGGTTCCCGTACTGGGTTAGTCTGTAACAGAAAGAAGTCACACATATTAGAATTTTCTTATTTTCCAATTTTTTTTTGTTGGGGTGGGGGCGGGAAATCACCTCAAAGCAATGCTTATAGCATACGTCTAAATTTCTTTCTGACTTTGGTCAAAGTAATGCTTACTTTATCCTTTAGGTTAAAACAACCATATTGCGTTGAATTTTATGTTAAATTAAGTGTTCAACTGATGAATGTGACTCAAATCAACTGAGAGGAGAAACACAAGGAAGTGAGCTTCAGAACGTATCACCCCTCAAGGAACGTTATATCATCGTAGATCATACAAAGCAGTTTCAATACGCAATAGTTCCCTTATTTCCGGATTCGCAGAACACTTTTAGTGACTGGGCAAATTGAGTCGTCTTATTAGTTACTTCAAGTTATCAAGTTTATGTTACGTGTCAAGACACAAACCAATGTTTTAATTGATTGATAATCTGTGTCAATATTTTGTTATATACTGCAGCTGTTTTATAATATATGAAAATATATCACACCACTTAGTAATGAGTAGGTGGAATGATTTTATTGGCACAATGGTTCAAGTAGAAAGGGACCTTCAAGGCAATAAGGCAACAAATAGGAATGTGACACAAAGATTGTTGCAAAAGGATCGCAAAAAAGAAATGTTCTGAAATAAAGTTGTAGCAGTTTAATTTCCATGTTACAATTTTGGAATGAATTTTGTGGTTTCCGAATATCAGACAAGGCCCCAAATTTTCCGTCCCCATGTTTACACCCACTCAAGGCCTTATCTCATTAACAAGATAATTAGCCACATAAAAAATTAATGCAGAGCTGTAAGAAACCCTGTGGACATGTACAAGATGAGTCTTACTCTCTTACATTGGCTAGATGGATGGGAACGGTAGTAGACTTCAGGAAGGAAATCATATAAGTTAATTTTTTAAAATAAAGTCATCACACTTTGAAAGGAATTACAGTCAAAATTACTGTCTTGGCGAAATGCGTAAGTATGAATTAGCCTGATGTTTCATTTCAGATGACCAGATTGTGAAGTAAAAAAAGAAAAGAAAAGAATTTAAGACTATAGAAATACAAAAGACCTGCGATTGTTCAGTAAACAACAATTTACAAGTCCAGCTCCGCAATAACGTTCTATTTATTTCATTTACCATAATGACGTTTTCATTTAGATGGAAAGTAATATCATTCAGTTGTCACATTCAAACAATGAGCCTAGCATATTTAACTTGGCATAAAATCCATAGTCAATTTACAAAGGTGTTGGTGTGTTTAAATGAATGTCTCCTTGAATTCAACTTCTTCTGTGATTTTCCTCGACAACAACAAAGTGCAAAGGAATCCCTAACGGAAATACCAATTCCGTGGAGAAATAGACAATAAAGCCATGTGCACTTCTCTCTACTCTTTCAGGATGTTTTCCTTAAAATACTGTATCTTTGTCCCTCTACGAAGCCCAATTGCGGACACATTTTTTGTTTCGTCCTTGGACACGTGGTTCAGCCTGAGTGATAATGAGTGAGAAAGGAACCTTGTCTCGACAAGGAGATGGCTCATGCATTACACGCATCAAAACAGGGAGAGTGATTGTTCCAGGCGCTGTGACAAACAGTAAAAACATCAAGATGGGCTACAAATCTTTAAAGTGGTTCTTTCAAAGGTATTACGGATTATCTAAAGAAGTGTTTGGACGTGGTCTCTAGAGTTTGATTGAAACAATACGTTCAGGAATCAGACATAATCCCTATCACCTAGTAGGATCATTATTGGGAAGAGCTGCCAAAGCTCAGAACCCATTTCCACTGTTTTATTGCCCAAAAGCAATTTCACATATGGGTCCCACCTGGGATCTTACATCAGTGCAACTTTGATATGTCTGCATCACACTGTAACACATTAGTGTCAGCTACATGGACAGTGTAAAAGTTATGCCTTTAATGTCTGCACCTTTGAAATGATAGTCTAGGAATTGGGAGCAGGAAGCTAATGATTTCTTTGCCCTTACCAAATTGCAATATTCCTTCCAGCACCTGACTGGGTGTAATTCAATGAAGGCTTTCAGTGAGGATTAAATTTGATAAAAGCTCTGGACGGTTAGCTGACATGTTAAAGAATCAATACCGAATCCTATAGTGCAGATTTAAGAATGTCCTATTTGTAAGGAAACAGTGAAAATCCATTGGAATTTGACCTCTTCATAGCTATCTTCTTTGTCCTCTGTATCATTATGGCTCCACATTATTGACAAAAGGGCGTTCCATTGAAAAAATGCAATATGTTGTTGTTTCTAATTCAAAGGTAGTTCCGTTCGCTACCCGATCCAGGAAAACTCCCTTAAATGATAACGCATGCCTTGAATAGTCACGTAAGTCAGCATTTAAAGTGAATAGTATGAAGGTATTAATAAGCTGAAAGGTGCAGGAATTTAGTGAAATGAAAGCACAGACGACAACAGGGAAAGGAGATTAAATGTTGGCCCAGAGTAACTGTACTGAACAAGAAACATTCAAAGAATGCATCCATGTAGACTAGAAAAAGCAAACACACAGCAAAACCTTTAAGAAAAAGCCTCTTCTGTACCCGGAGGAAGCAATCTTTGAGGTAAGGCAACCTCATCAGATCAAAGCAAGGTAGTCTTGAATTAATCGAGGCTATGGGATGAAATTTTCCACCCATCATAGCAGGGAGATGCCAAATGATATCAAAATATGTGTCATATCATTTCAGAATCCGGCATTTGGACACGGATCTGATAGTGGATTCTAAAATACTGCTGTTTACAGCAACACTGACATCCTCCGTTAATTCTTGTTTATTCCAGTCATACATTTCAGATGCTATTCGATCAACCTGGGTGTCCGCCTTCCTGCAGTTAGGTTATTTTGCATGTCTCTAACCTTTGATATAGGGACCACTATCATGTACATGGACATTGTTTCTCTTCTGGATTAAAAGCTGCAGGAAGAAAACAGGCACCAGACAGAATGCAAATGAAATCAGACTTGACCGTAATTCTGTGGTTGATATAAACTGAAACCAAAAGAAGCCTATGTAACAGATTCCTATCTGTAATTATATTCCAAAAACAATCCAGATAGAAATATGTTAGAGGCATTTCATCTGACCAACCAGAATTGAATCCAGATTCAGCAATCGCGACTGAGTTCTTCAGTAAAGCGCCACCACAGAAAAGAGTTTGCACTTGTCAGTTGACAAGTGTTGTACAGTTTTGGTCTTTTTATTTTATAGACATACAAAATAAATTTCAGAAGAATTATTAGGGCCATGTGTGAGAAGCAATCCCCAGCAGACATCTTTATGTAAGCAACATGCTTATCTAAAGGAAATTCAGACCCTGCAATGATTTATAACGATAGCCAGATCTGACCTTTCCGAGATCAGATGCGGTCTGGTAACAAACACACCACAGTTAAGTCTAATGAATTGGCTTATTCATGAAGAAGTTTGTTCCATTTAAAATAATATTTTTATCCAGACTGTACTAATCTAACCTTTGATAAAAGAAATCTCTTCACAATGTCATCTACCTTTTGTGCAATTTTGGCAATCATGAATCCCCGTGGTAAATCAGAATCAGACCCTCGTATTATTGAAGTACACCCGAAGAATAACGGCCAATAACAAGAGTTCTTCTGCAAATAATTGCTGTTTCGACACCAGATGTATTGTACAAAGTACCAGAAAGTGAATGCATAGGTCAATCTGCTATTCCTTCGTGGACAATGTATTTCCACAACGCACTCTTTTGCAAACGTCATAACCGTAGTGCCATTTCTGGATACAGTTTTGAATGTCATGTGACAAAAGGAACTTCTAGCAAACTTAGATCTGGAAAATTTGCAAATGTCCAGAAAATATCAAATATTCATCAATGTTCATCAGATGTTTCCTTCTGGTTGTTAGACGAATATTTCTTTTGCTTGAGATACTGAGTGCAAAATTGCTTCTGATGTGACAAAATGGAGACAAATAAGCAGCATCACTCGATTTATGTGATGAGACAGAGTGAGCATCATATTCTTCTTCGCGGAACGTGTCTGCTAGGATTTCTAGGCGCTGGGTCCGACAGTAATGTATGCATTAGGTGACGAAACAATAATCCCATTCCACGACCTCGACAAATCATTTTAGCAGACATGACTGAGAGAAATTGGCCCTCGCGTCACCTCAGTCCAGTGTTATTATAGACACATGCTACTTTCTGCCTATTGATTTCCTTATGAAGGTGATTTAAGTCACAGTTGCGCTGGCCCTCATTGAGGAAATATAACTAAGTCTATGGTAATCCTCCTTCGCCATGTCAGGAATTCGGCCATTTTACAGACTAGACTCTGCTGAACATGTTGCGAATGCTACCGGTGATAACTTTAGACCTGCCTGATCAGTCCTGTAATAACATATTTGATACACTCTGTGTTCAGATGAGGGTAATGATCAAATGTATATAAAACAACGCGTGCCAGATACTTGTAATTTGCGAAGATGAAATTTCTGTGGCAAATCATAAAACACTTCATAATATTCCTTGTTATTTAGACCACAATCTGAAAAACCCTCTGATCACCTACCAACGATAAATATTATTTCAAGGAATATTATATGGAACTGATATTCTTTAAATCACGTTCATTAGGTTGCGCAATTCTGAAAGAATGGGACGAATATTATGTCAAACACTGGTTCGAACAAAAATATTCAAAGATTTGTTTTTCCTTTCTGTTAGATTCTAATTTCCAAGCAACCACCATAGATTTTCTTGGATACTTGTATTGTCTTGTATCGTAAAAATTAAACACAAAATAAGTGTTGCCAAGTTGTTTTATCACACTTTACACAGAGGATGATATTTCTTTCAACCTGCAGTTAAATGATTTACACGAAAGAAGTTTTCCATATCATTTCTTTTGAGCCAATCAACAAAAGGCCGACATCAAAATCTTTTCATGAACCCGGTATGAATTGATGAGTAAGAATCGACATGATTGGTACATTTTGGCTGGTAACGACAAGAGAATTGTATTGCATAACTTGAATCGGATATAGTTAGAAAAAATACTGCATCTTCTTCAAAAAAATTAAGGCATAAAATACATATCATGTACACTTAATGTTTTTGATAATGTGGCAGCAGTGTCCTAATTGTGTGATCCTTGCCAAACCACTCATTAGGTGAAGTCCTGGAGTAGCTTTCATGTTCAAGCCACTGCAATTCTTTCATCGATGCTGCTCAGTAGCTTCATTATTATGGTTAACTTTCAATGGCACTGATTGCTACATGTAGAAGAGTTCTGTAATTCCAGGCAAGATTGGGAAAGAGTCGATGGCGGCTCTTTTGATTGAACTTCATATTGGCTGGAAATAATCCTGTCCTAAACCTAAGATTAGATAGACACTATGACGATTATATCAATGCGATACATCCAATTTTATTTGGGGTAAATACTTTTATTTTTGCACGAGACTTACGCCAATAGAAAAGATGCGATGGATGAACCACTAACTTCACTCCTGATAGGTGTTCTGTGAGAAATCAGCTAATTTAACGTGATAGAACCAATAAACATATCACAACAACTCTTTGCAACATCTACCTTGCATGTGCCAACAATCCTGTAAATTAAAATTTCCTGTAAAAACAAGATGCTCAGGTTTATATCTTGATTACAAAGAATAAAAACAAAAAATAAAGTTCGTCTGATGTGTCTTTCTGTGAAAATGTTTAAACCCTGACTTTGTCTGTCAGATAATAGAAATAACTTAGATCTAACGTTGATTTGTGAACAATTCTTGGAAGGCCACAACCAGAATGGTTGAACAAGGACATACACCATCTGCTTTCCAACATTCATTCGGTGAATTAGTTTCAATAACTTGAGATAATACGAAGACAAATGTCTTCTTTCCACACTGATGGTTTGAAACCTTGAAGATGTCACATGGATGTAACCTTCACAACAGACGAGTGTGCAAAGGTAAGATGGCAGCGATAAATGTCATCTTTATTGTCTCAGCGAATAAATGCGATTGTAGATTAAGCAACATAAGTCTCTACAAGTGTTCACTGGTGTAAAATACCAACGAGAAACCGTAACGGATGGCTTGATGAATTTCAAAATATAATTAGACTTTTCATTTTCAAAAAATATATAGAACTGTTATCTGTCTTTCATACATCTCAACCACATAATATCTATTAATTTGATATTCTAATGTCCATGTGCTCATAAAAAATATGCCGCAAAATTTGATATTGTGACTATTTTTCCGCACTGATACTTCTGAGAAAGATGAAGCGTCCACATAAAAGTACACTTTACATAATTTTGACTACCAACGAGATAGAAAGCGCTGAACAAAAAACACTTACAGCCCATAAGACCCCGGGACGGGAGTCAGTCTCCGAATCATTGGTATCATAATGAAGACTTGTACTAATAATCCACTAATCATTGGGTCAACAACATGCCAATAATTGCCCTCCGGCAGAAACTGCACCAGTAACTTTTTCAAATATATCCAATGTCATCATTCAACTCTTCTCTTTTTCTGTCTTTGGTGAGTCCCTCTGTTCATTTTAACGGTGGTGAAGCACAGTAAAACCAAGATAGCGACAGAAAGCTGTTTTTATTACCAAAGCCTGTGCTGCTTAACACCCCAATCATCCTTTTCCAATAGGAGCAGGTCTGTGCTGGTGACAGAATTATGCATGGTAGCCATATACGAATAAGGTGGGGGAAACATTAATTCCTTTCCATGACCTCAATAAACATCCTTGGTACACATGAATGAAAAGTGCTGACTTCTTTCATCTTCATTCCTCAGCATTATAGACACATAGCCTGCTGTTCTAAATATTGATTCCCTTAGGGAAAGTGAATTAAGTCACAGTTGCAGCTTGAGCTCCTTCCCCCTACCTTTCTCCAGGCTCTGGTGCTAGGGAACCTGGGCCTGATATAATCTGACTACCCATCCTCATGCCAAGATCTCAGTCGTACGCCAAGGTCGTGCGCACATGTTCAACGACAGAGGTCGGCTAATCACTGCCAAAGTCATGTCATGATAAACCGGCCCGAGATGGATTATAATTCTCGTTTTAATCACACCACCTCACCTGCTGCCTTGAACGATGCCCTTGGCTTATATTCACCTGATGAAAAAACAAGTTCCTGGCCTTATGAAATGTATATTGGATCGAGTGCAGACTCAGTGTGCGACGGTCCAGAAGTACCTATGTAGCCGTCGACTACACATCCAGTAGGATGGGTAGCCAATGGCTATAGATGTTAATCGGAGCCAATCAAGGTTAAGGAACCTCGAGTACTTAACCTAGCATTCTAGGCACATTCAGAGTTGGTCAGACTTAGCCTCAGTGCTCTCAGCACCAAACACAGCTTAGGCTTAAATGCTGTATAGCTCGCTAGCCTTAAATGCCAAAAGCACCTAACACAGAAGGTTGTAACATGCTGCAATAAACAAGTTAAACTACAAATACTTCTTGCTTATGTGGAATCGGACGTAAGACACCTTAGGGAGATCTACGGTACTGGAGGTCTAAGAAACTCACCGATAGTATCACATTGTCCCAGCCATAACTGGGACCACCGCCGTACTGCATATACCCAAATAGACCTCGCAAATGTTTTTTTTGAATACTTTGTTCCTTTCACTGAAAAAAGCTGTGTAAAATTCTAGGTGAAATTTCGTCATCAAACTAAAAGACTATTAGAGATTGAAGAGAAAAAATTCACTTTGTGTAACACATATTCTCCGAAACCACATTTCGGTGACTACTTCTGTTTCTGTGTTCATTGGTTGCATCACAAATTCTGTTCTGCTCATTTAATTGCAAAGTCCGGGGAATTTGGGAAAAAAACATAAACATCCGCCCATTCGACGAATTTATATTTATGACTATTAATCAGAAGTTATTAGTTTTTCCAAACGAATGTTCAATAAATTCGTCAATTCTATCAGAGAAACTAGTCTGAGAATCCTCATTAATGTCAGAAAGTAGGAACTTACTAAATCAAAATCAGATAAGTAAAAGTTATATCGAATTGATGGCTTTAATATATGAGGGTACACAGACGTCTTTGCAGAACCATCAAATGTTTGAGAAAGTCATATGGTACACTGTAATCAATTATGAAGAATACATTGAAATAAACGTTAGAAATTAATATTCAGAATTAAACTGTACTCATATTGGAACTACAGAATAAACTTCACGAAGGTTAAATAGCCTTACATATTTGCTCATCTTTTTGCCCTTTAGGAACCTGGGTCAAAACTTAAACAGACCAACATCAAACATGGTGTTCGCCGCCAAAGGGTCCAATATGAAGTCTAGACGTGTGCAACGGAATGCAAGCTTGGTGGGTATTCGCCGTTGTCTAGGAGAGAGCAGGAGTCTAATGCCTTCCTTTTAGCCTAACTAAATTGCGGTGTTCCTTCTAGCACCTGAATATGTAATCCAATCAAAGCTTTCATTGTGAATGAAATTTGATAAAAGCCTGGGCAGTAAAGTAACATGGCAAAGAATCAATACCAACACCCAAGAATTAGATGGAAAAAGCCCGCAGCTGAAAGGAAACAATTGTAATCTATTGTGGCTTTGACTGCTTCCGTCTCATCCTGTTTATTAACAGCTCGAAAGAATTAGGCACTTTGCTTCATTTGGACATGCTTCCTCCAAAGGGCCAACGTTTAGCCAAGATGAAGAAGGAATGGAACAACAACAACATGTTCACGTTATTGAAATTACGTGAGCCCTGTTTGTTATTCTTTAGTAACTCATTCAAGTCGTTTATTAGATTCCCTGTTACGTACTTCCCACAGATCTGTGCTGATTACAGGAAAGCAATTCAAAGCTTCAGTAAAATCTGAAACAGCTGCAACGTACGGTTATGCAACTCAGGACTATACGTCACGATATCTAGTGAGAATGTACAAAAGGTTAAAAAACACCAAAGTAAGTGATCAAGAAGAAACTTTTAAACATTCAACAAATTATTTGTTTTAACATCTTGAGCGTTTTCTTTAATTGGATGTCATTAGAAAGTATCTATACCGTTGAGCACTACCTGTAAACATAATCGAGTTTTCCCTAAATGAATTCTAAAGAATCTATAGAATTTGTAGAGCATTTTTACGAAAAGAGTATTCGAACCTGCCATCTCTCGCGTAAGAAACCACCATGCTACCACAGTGACAGGAAGGAGAGAATCGTTAAGAGCGAGGATCTTTAAATTGACCCTAACTCATGCTTCAGTGATTCAGCAGATTCCCTGAATTTGCTGAATTCATTGAATTTCTGTTCAATTTAGGGAAAACTCAATTCTTTCCTCAGAACAAGGTGTTATATTTTGTCCTTGCTGTTAGTTCGTGTGCTTCACTAATCAAAGAAGTTTTCTACAGAGAATGAACCTCTAACTTATTCAGTTGGATTTTATCTCCATGAAAATTATCAATAAAGTTATTGTTTTCATACTCACACTCAATCCATCACTGAGACGATAAAGTGGGTAATTGGTATCCAATTTCAACTTGATCACACTGTCGCAACATAGTCCGCATACTTTAATTTACATATCGCTCCAGACACAAAGAGGTCTAACTGTTTAGTTGTGTACTGCTCGAAAGTGAGTGACCAACAAATAAATTTCTTCAGAGATCTCAGCAGGGGAACATGGAGCTTCAATGAACACAAAGTATTTACTAGTATTTCCGCAGGTAAATAAATAAAGCTTCCCCAGAGAGCTGATTGCATATACTCTAGATCTACTTTGCATTCCAATGAGCCACGTGAAATGTAATTCCATTTGCCATCAAACAAATGCCCTAGATCTCAGACTCAGCAGCCAGGTATACCATAGTCTAAGACAGGGAGAAAAATACAAAATCACAAGGTGCGCTCGTCTTATTCCTGCTAGGCCTGGCAGAAGTTGGCTCTGTGATGCCAAAGTAGTATGGGAAAGTGAGCTGGCCTACTGCCTCTTCAGATCAGCAAGGAATTCAAAGAATCCCTCTTGGAAGTTAACAATCAGAAACACGTAACAAACCCATAGGTTCAAATCCAATACACAATATTTGAAACAAGAAACCCCAGGGGTTTACTTCAACCAGAGGAATCGTATAAACCATGGTGATCGGGACCCTTCAAAATTTGTTTCGATGCTTCTGGGCAGGTAAAACTGTCAGAAATACTTAGCGACCTGTAAACTGGATATATTACTCTAGATTACCTATAATTGGTGATAACAGATCAGATACGTCCTAATTTCGGAGAACTTAGGTCAAAAGGCTGAAGTCATAAACCAGATTTGACCAGAACATCAACATCTTGCGAACAAAGAATCTTTTGAAGTGGCATCGTCAGTTTGCTCTGTTTCTTTTAGTTGTTAATAATACTTTGAATAAATTGAAATTCAGACAACAATATTTAAAGGGTCTGTAGGAATTCGCGCGACCGTTGTCCTGGCTTTCAGAAATCACCGATCACACATTTACGAATTTTATGTGCTTTGTTCATTGCTCAGTAAGTACATGGAATGCTAGTTCCATTGGAAGTCACTACTTGCTGTTCATTGTGCAATTGCAAGAGTAAAAGTTCTTATAGGCGATAGACTGGATCTACAATCCCCAGTGACTCAAGTATTGTGAATGTCAAATAAGAAGTCTCATCAACATTTCTCTTACATCAATAATTTCTGAATTGTTAACTGCTCACAGACCTATCTGGTTCTTTTGAAAAGCTTAACTACTCTTAACTTAGGTTACAAAACATCCAACCTATCAAAGTGGTGTTTGATTTGTGTGAACCGGATAGAGAAAAACACACAGTGGGAAGTACTCGATGTCATTAGCTGTGAAAGTAATGGAAACGTGTGAAAAATTACAACAGTTGTGTAATTTTGTTAAATAGCCTTGCATAACATGTTAATTTGTTTACTGCTTACAAGATGAACTGGCAAACAAACACCACCTACCGAACAACCTCGGTGGTATCGAGGCAATTCATTTTCTAAGCCACTGATTCACAAACAGAAGTTGCAGCAGGAGAGTGCAAGTATAATAATTCAAAGAACCACAAGTTATACGTTAAAATACTACTTTAGAATGGAAATAAAACGTTTGCTATCCAATGTATTTTCTTCTCATTCTAGACATTTGATCATGGTGAAGTCATTTTCTGCTAACGTTAAATGGCTCATAAAATTGTGTTACTAAATCGTTAGATATTTTCAAAATGATACCATACTGTGCAACCCGTAGGGGTTTCACACAAATAAAAAATCTATACAAAATTCACCTCCTATAGGTTTGCAGATGCTACACCGGATGCCATCATCTGCTGGTTGATTCTCGAAGGAATCTTTTCCAAGGTCACAGTAAGAGCAGCATCGATGTGTGCGTTTGTTCACTGTATTGTTTCACTGTATCAAAGCGATGCCTTTCAGTAACAAGGGCAGATTTACAGACCAGGAGCTGCTCAAATGATGCACTGTGATTCACCTCTCCTCGCAATATGGTGGGAAACTTTTATCAAACATAGGCCATGGTCTAGAAAATGTTTCAGGAGCAAACTAGAATTATTTTCACTAATAACGTACAATGATTGCAAAAAACCAGTCAAATTTATCTTTCAAACCATTATTCAAGAAACGATACACTTAACATTTTGGTGAATCTGCACAGAATTTTCAGGTCTTTCTGCCCGATGACCTTTCAAGGAATAGGGAGGAAATTCTATTGGCTAGTTTCTGTATTTCAATTTTAAAATTCACGAGCGCATTCAAATGAAAATGGTTCTGGCTTCCTTGACATATCCAAGCACAGCCTTATTTCAGAAGTACTGCTCTAAAGTAAACAAGATAAAACTGAAACATTGTTCAATGATATCACATCTGCTCATCGAACCATCTGGTGTGAACTCCGTTCATTCACTCCTATATTCAACTATTCAATAGCTACGTGTCAAGATGATAAGCTTTTCCAATGTACCTTACAGCTCTAATACTTTTTAACAATTGCAAAACGTGTCAAGTATATTCAATCCAAATTCTCAAAGTGAGCTCGACCATGGAAGTAGTTATTACATTGTATGGATGCTACCGCACTGAGCAACCTGAGCAACCATTGGTTCCAAGTATTAGCACATTGATTCCGAGAAGATAGAACATTAAATGTAATACTAAACTTTATATTGATATTGGGGAAAATATAATCCCTGATAATCACTTCAATGAAATGAATTCTTCATCCACGTTAATGTTAATCTGTACCAATATGCCTGTATTCTTGCAGCTTGGAGAGAACAAAACGGGCGTAAATAAAAAATATTTCGAATAGGTAGTATGTGAACCATTTAAGGAATGAGTGATGTCTGTATGCTACAGGCTGTGTCCAAATACCGAATGTAATGTGTTTCCAGAGAATGACAAATATCCTACAGCTCAGCTGGTAACATACAACTAAAACGGATTATGTGTCCGCTAATTGGATATTATTGTCTCGACCATATATGGTCAGGGTTTATACCAAGGTTGATATCTTCAAAATATCTTGTACATCAGCAATAAATTAGATTGCACTTTGCGTAAACTTGTCCAATGAGAGCTTAGCTCGGTTTGGCTTTTTTAACGTGTTTTGTATTTCCCACAGTAAATTAGATTGCACTCTTTGCAAAATGGTTCTATGAGAATCTGTTTCCTTATGACTTTTATCGCAAGGTTCAAAACTTAAAATCGATAAATGGGTCGATTAGCGGTCAGAATACAATAAGGAGTAAACATATTAAGGAATTGAATAATAGTCTAATGTTCCGTCAATTGACTTTCTTCTCTGTTCAAGATGACGTTTGCCAAGCATATGTAGTATCACGATTGGCTTTTCAAAATAAAATCCATGCCAGCTGTTGCCTATTGATGTCACTATTATCGTACCTTCCTTTTTTAGATTCTACAATGTCTAAGTTGGTTCTGGACAGGGCATATTTCAAAATAATAAGAAACCAAATAGATCTAAAATAAAAAAGTGACTACGTGAAAATTCGTTCTCGAGATCATTGACATAAACCGTGTTTTAGTGAATAAGTTTTTTGCAGTTTGTCGCACCACACATGTTTTTTTTTTCTAACTGCTTGAAATAAGAGAGATTCTACGAAACCCTCAGACATAAAGTACTGGCCGCTTAAACAGAGTTATGTCCAGTTTTCACAGAAGCCTTTCTATTTACTGGATATCATACATCAAATTCATTTTAATTAAAGCTTAGATGTTGGATCAAATACGACTCAGTTCGGCGCACAACAATTTATCCTTGGGTCGTTGAAATTCGTAGTAACGAAAAAGATCTACATAAGAGACGTTTTTTGAAAGTCTGCACTGAAATAACCAAAGAACGTCAGCAATTATATTGGTGTGGATGAAGTGTGGTGTTACAAATTTCATATTTTGAACTACACTTGTGTAATCAGATACACAAATGAAATGCCTTCTAAGAGAATGTACTAATATCACACCAGATATATCTGATTCTACTCATACCTTCAATCCTCACTAACAAATGTAAAAATGCGTGTGTACTTGGTAATGATGAAAAGAAATCAGAAATGATCTGAAAAACAACAGAATGTCCAAGACTGTTGGGTGGAATCAACTGATTATTTCCGTGACATATCAGTGCACAGATTGACGTTTTGCCCGCTGTTATCCCCAGTCAGATTCATCTCGTACCTAGGCTACTGATACTCACATAAATGTGTATTAGTTTGCACTTCTTATCAAAGCTAAAGTGCAGATAAGTCCCTGATAATCCTGCTCTGCTGTGCTATTTCACATATCCTTAATGCATGCCGGAAATGCTAACAAGTCACAATCTAATCATTGTGAAATTTATGTCAAGGACTATAGAAAAGCGACATACAAACGTTCAAAATCAAAGACATGGAAAATACTGATGAAATATTATAGTCATCAGCAAATTTTATCTCCAGAAAATTGTTTCTATCCTTCACGACCAGATGCTATTAAGTCATAAAACTCTATTCTGGATGTTTAGTTTTTTAAAAAAATTCTATGGGCTGCAATATCCCAAGGGAACACATAATTTTATTTTCTCCTTGGAGATTAATGTCATTTAAATAACCAAATGCGGTGTTTCAAGGCACACCTTGTCTCATTGATAGTCACAAATTCTGTAGAGGCCCATGAATTGGAATCAGTAAGTACATTGATCTGGCTCTGTGGCGGATAACCCTAGCCAGCTTTCTGTCACATTGCATTTGTTCCAAGTGTATTCCGCAAATACATGAACTGGCCTCAGGTTCATTGATACCGTATTAAATAGATAGAAGAATATGCTTCCATTAAGTGTTTAAAGTTGGTAATGGTATCTGTATGACTATTTGTCATTTCATTTTGACCCGATTTATCATTGATGTAGGAATACATAGCTCTCCGGAAAGAGATATTTTAAATTCAAAGGAAAGTTAAACTTATGAAAGCCACCAAATAAAAAATCAAATAAATATTGGTATTGTTCCATAGATCAAGGTAAGTTGTTTCAAAGATCAGATAACACAGATATTAATCGTAGCACACATATAATATTTACCTTCTTTTTGTTACATGATTTCAACATCCATTGAGGTCGTGAAAAGGCACCAAATTTGACAGCAAAATGTCCAAATTCAATGCCGACAGGCTACGTTCCGGGCAAAAAATATACAACAGTCTGGCTCGCTCGTACGTTTCTATCCCAAGAAATACCAATTCAAGAAAATTTAATTCACTCTCGAGTGAGTCTCACCGTTTTTTTTAAAATGTACAATGAAATGGTTCCGTGGACCTTTTTAACAAAAAACGTGTTACAATAGAATTTTAAACTAATTCTAGATAAATACTCATTCTCAACAAGAAGAATATCTATTTTTGTGACATTCTCAAAAATGAACAATTAACCTGAATTACGCCCCGACTACGCTGTTATCCATGTTCTTTTCTGTGGATTAATTTTTCGTAACAGTGGGTTTGAGGGGTTTAAATCTTAAATCAATTCAAATTAACCTTAGCAAAAACCTTAATAATTTCCTCTGCAAATAATAATGAATAGAATAAACGACTGTACTTACAGCCCATAGGACCCAGCCCTAGGCACTAGACGACGCATCCTAGGCATCATATTGTGAATCTTGAACAACCATCCAATGATCATTTGGCTTTAAACATTTCCTCGACTTTTCCTTCTTCCTAACCGAATTGTAAAATGCTGATATGTTCCCACTTTGTCCAAGTAATATCCATGATAAAGCAATAGATTCGATAGTTACATTCTGGTGTGTCACATTTCTGGCTTCTCGTTAAAGTGGCGGAAGTCCCTGAGAGGAGACACAAATGAATGTTGGTATTCTTGTAAAGCTGTTCCGACCAATGACTTGTCTCCCGCATTTCAATTTCCTCCATTAATGTGAACAAGTTTAATTGCAATCATTACGGTATTCCCCAGTGGTATTAACTATGACAGGCGTAAAGGAGTAAAGAAGAAGTAATTCTTTTTCCTCGGTCGCAAAAACTGCTGTCGTCTTATCTGCATTACTGCATTTTAACGTGTCTGTACTAATCGTTATTCGGTACGCAGACGTACAGTTATTCTCAGGACCCAGCACATTACCATAGCATCTAATGACACAAAATCTACTCCACTGGTACATGTGCCAAATGCAATACAGCAGAAATCTATACAGTTGCGACAGACTGCTCTCACATTTTGCCAAATCAGATGTAACCCCTGCGGCTATCTTGAGAGTTTATTACCAAGAATCATCAAGTCAATTAAGTGTCATTACGTGAGCGATCGAAGCCTGTAATCAAGCTGCGCATGTTTCGTTTCAAGTCGCTCTTACTTTTTTTACAAGGGCTCTTAATTCAGAAAAGAAAACAGATTGTAAATTTCAAATCTGGTTCTTGCTTGTATCCCTGGATGGCAATTATAAAGGTTACCAATATTCCAAGCAGACTTTCGTATGTAATTATATTTGGAGCCTGTCAGCGTTGAATATGTCTAGAAAAGAGTGGACATTTCTTAACCGATGATATTGACTCCTCAGAGACGCAAAGTATTTCAAAATTATGTAAAAAAACTAAGCAAGTGGCTTATTCAGAATTAAGGACAAGATCCTTCATAATATCTTGTCAGCGTCATGATGAGGGGAAAGGCATAATTTCATGAAAATTATTGACTAAATTTCACACAGCCAAAAGTTTTTGATTCGGGGTTGCCCATAAACTACTTTCAAAAATACAGTCCGGCCGAGTACAGTCAAATTACTGATCAAGAAGTTCTTAATATGTCCTGTCATGTGGAATAGATGTGTGCAAACATAAGTACTACGCTGATTTTATTGCGTTTAGCCAGACAATAGTCATTGATTGGCTCATGTTCTTAACTACGAATTACATGCGATATTTCTGCGCCGCACTCATGTTAAAAGTAGTATTAGCCATGACTAGTTTTCCAGACTACTCCGAAGAATTATTGGAAATACCACCATTTGAAAGATGATTCATTTGTTACGAATTCAATCGAAAAGTAGTGCTAAATATCCATAATATTTAATTACACAGGCAAAAGAATTGTCGAAATACGAATATTTGAAGAATGTATATCATCTGAATTGAATGGCTAAAAATCTCTTAGATGTCTGTATGTCCATCCATTCACCCACCAGTGTTTTCCGTTGATTGAGTGCTGGGGTAAAAAATTGCAAAAAAGATTACTGTACTCAAACCTGCTATCCCTTGTGTGTGAGACCAGCCTGCTACCTATGTGCCAGGAAGATACAAGTAGCAGAAAGATCTTTAAGTTGACACCTATTTATGTTTAAGTGATTTATCAGATTCCCTGAATTCAAAATGCTCAGTATTGCGCCATATATATTGATGGACGTAAAGTTCAGTGACCTTTGTTGAGTGAAAATTAAAGTAATACCAAGTTAGAAATCCTTCGTAAAGCAAATTTGAGATTCTGTTACAGGAAGAGAAATAATTGTAGCTTATCCAATTAGCGCACTGTCTTAGGTAATTGAATCTGTCCTATTTCTTTTAAATTCCCCAATCATATCTGTCGGCAGCCAAAAGGAATGGGTCAAAGTGAAGTTCAGTAACCTTTGTGTACCTAAAGATCAATGACCTTTGTGAAATAAAAAGTACACAAAGGAGGGATCCCCTATTAATCAATTTTTCTGGTGGAACAAACGAACGAATTAAGGTCTATTAAATTAACTCCCTTGTTTGGCTTCAATCCATTAACAAAAAGTAGTGTCATAAGCAATTTCTTTATCTGTGAAGGTCGCGTTTGCCCCACGGTAACTCTACAAAATTTCCTAGTGATGTTTTGTACTTTTATTTTTGTCAAAGAAGTCGCTCTGTTGCTGGAATGGAACTTCGATTTCGGCGCTAATAAAAATCCTGTAGGTAGAGTGAGACTGTGTTACTATCTGGTGGCATTGATCTCATTCTCCGTCTGGAGTGACCAACATGCGAATCACTAACCCTATTAAACCACATCTCCCGGGGACATTTTGAATTATCTTCCTGACTGATCAGAGTATTTAGTAAGATTTATGACCAGTGGCGGTGGAAGTAAAGGAATCCTCAGATGTTTTTTGAGACCGATATAACAGAAAGATCTCCCAAATCCAGCAAGTTTTTAATTTAAATTCTTAAGCTGCATAGCATCATCATGGAACAACTTGCCATCAGCCAAAAATGATGTACGTAACAATGAATCATGTGAAGAGAATCCCTTCTGACGGTTTGTCTGATTCCTTCATTGTTAAAGAACAGCGCAGTTGCATTGCTTTTCTGAGGTAATAAAATCATTTTCACCACAATTCTTTCCGCACGGAGCCATTGCCTTCAAAATTTTCAACTGGCAACAATAGTGCGAAACCTAGAAGGCATGAAATTACAGGCTTCACACGACAGACACGCCGTATCCTCTGGGCTCCTAGCTTGAAATAGGAACTATGCGATGCGAACACCATCGGGTCTCCTGCACCAATATTTACAATCAATAGTCGACGGACGCAATATCGTAGAGTGAGGTGTTTATATTCTCTAAATATTATCTCCTAATAGTGACAATCCACGCGATTAAGCAGCAGAGCTCCGAGTAAACACCAAACCTTTAGTTGGTACAGAAGCAATGTTAGAGTACCTAAATATTTGCTAACGGAGAGGAGAAGCTTATGGGTTTCTTGTTAATGTGTACATCACAATGATACTAACAATTCCGGCAAAGGAATAATGTAATTCAATAGATTTTGTCGGATCGTATCGCGAATGATAGTCACTATATCAAAACTGTTCTTGGTTCAGTTTATCAATAAGTGGAGCTGTTTTGTAATACACGACTGACAGACGACTCAGACAATTGGACATCACCCCAACAAGTTCCGCCAAGTGATGTAAAATGGATACTTTCCAACATGTTTGGTAAAAAAAAACATTTCACAGACCACCTTTAGTCTGGATTGCGGCCAGCAACAACTCCAGTGGTAGGCAATTTTGGATGCACAGGATTGCTTTCCTCAATTCATATGTGGATACAAAATCAGGAAGTCACGTTTTGACTTACTTCTCATCTGTCACCTCATTGTTTTGAAAAACATTGGAGTGTTGCTACCAAGAATCGCAGGGTCAACGACATTTGAGTTCAATGAAATCATATTTCTCAGAATGGAAATGATGTCGATCAAAACACTTCCATTTTTAAAAGTTTTCACTGCAGATGATATTGACAGCCTGCATTAGCTTTTTTCTCCTGAATACACATCAGATAAGCTACTATTTAGATTCAGGTATCAGTCACATTATTGAACATCTATTGTTGTGGATTCCTTAAATCCGTAGATTTTCTTTGAATAGAAAGATTAACTGAATAGATGTTAATGCTTTTGCCTGCGGTTTGACAATTCACATTCAGATGACATTTTTTCTGCGTGTGCCGTTACGTTTACTGAATCTTGGCCTCGTAAATGTTTCTTACATTGTTTGACAAAATTATTACAAATAGTAATACAAAAAGTTTACAAAGAGTAAAAAAATCACTACTTCTATCATATTACTTGTACCATTATTTGTTCTAGTTTTTGTACTCAATTCAGATCGATGATCTGGTTTTTATTGGTAAGTATTGTCTTTAAGGACTGTTGCTCTCTGCTGCATGGGGATGCTGTCATTTACTGGGGCAACGTTGCGCACTTGGTTGTGTCGTATGTATCAGGAAGCGCTGTAATCACTTCTCCCTCCGCTCGCATTTCAGCCATTATGGTAGCTTAGGTACGTGGCAGATTGACTGAAAGGTCACCTAAGGCATGTTGAGAGTCCCAGAGCTATTGACTTAAAGTAGATTACTGACTCGCTGGTAAAATCAGCTGCTGTCATCAGACTCAACCATTCTCAACACCACGTATGGCAATACCCTCTATGTATTCTTGTAACAAAACAGTGACAAGGAAGGCAGATTGGTGTCTCGGGTCTCAGAGATAAACAAATGTGTGAGTGAAAGGTACGACAACATCATTGGGGGACATCTGTGCGGTCGCAATTAAAGACCATACATATCAAGTGGGAATCATTCAGTTCTGATCATTCTCCTGGTATCAAAATTCAGAACAGCAAAATTATAGATGAGGGCAATAACTTATTAAGTTAATGCAATCATACAATTGTCTCCAGTGAATGCATGGTAAAGAATGTGGGAATTGACCCAGTTTAATTCTGGAATGATTTGAAATAACTGGTTGAAGTGTGTTCCTTGGCTTAACTACATGTGGCAGTTTACACATACCAAATTGATCAGAAATTAAATTAAAAATAAGTTTCAGCGAGCAAATGCCAGATCGTTTCCTCGGAGACCCTTCGTTAAAATAACTAATGACGTTAAAGGACATTTACACCACGTAAAGAGTCGAATTATCTCCTTGATTTATCAAATTAGGACAGGGGGTCAATGTAAGATTCATGAAGCTATTCCGTGAGAGATTCAAGGATATCATCTGAATTAACTGAAGTTCTTGTTCACTCTGGTTCTGTCAAAACTATCCGTTGTAGTGCCAAGAAAGTAATCCTTTGAAAAGTGTTGCTGAAAAAAATGACTAGGTACGCAAATATCTTGGCTACATTTTCAAAACGAAAACAGATGAAAGGTAGGTGTGATTATGATAAATTGATTGCTTTCTCCATCTGAAACAAAAGCAATTTCTATTATACGAGAGGCAATGAAGAATTTTGATCTCTCTTACAGGAGAATACAACGTGACAGGTTGCATAACGTTCCGTGAAAAACTATTACCTTTTTGCTTTCACTTATAAATCAAGCTCAATTGCTTCGGTTATTCAATCTAGCTCTTTATATGTACAAAAAAATGCGATGTTCAGGATTTTTTGGAACACTTTCATCCGAATATTATAACAAAAATATTTTAAACAAAAAAAGTCCTGCGTGAACGCAAGAGACATACTGCCCACCGCGTAGCAAGTGCTCGCTGTCCTATCCGGGGGGGGGAGGGGTACCCCATCCCTGGCCAGGGTAGCCCCCTTCCCTCCCCTCTCCCCTCTCCCCTCCTCTCCCCCCCCCCCTGCTGATCTGGACCTGGCTGGGTACCCCTCCCCCTCCCTGTGGGCAGACAGACAGACATTACAGGCAATTGAGCTTGATCGAGACAATTGAGACATTACCTTCCCGTCGTACTACGTACGCAGGCGGTAAAAACTTCGCTAACTTGATGTTGTATGAAAGGCATGGATTTGACATTGTAGACATCCCTTCTTTGACACGTGAAACCTCCGTACCAATAAATCTATGCTTTGAGTACAAACATGGACATAAGTCCCTGAATCACAACAACATCCCTGACTAAAATTTTGAAACTGACACCCAGTATTTAAATAGACAACTGACGACAGCCATCTGTTATGATTTCATGAAAATGAATTGTTCGCTGCAGGATAATCATAGCATTTATTTACTGATACGGAAAAGAGCAAATTTTATATGGGATTTAGACAGTGAGATCTACGGCCTGAATTTGAGTCCAATATGTTGGGTTCAATTTGTACGTAATCGTAGGCGTAATAGATCTACGTATTTCTAAAGTTCACAAACACAATGGGCAAGGCCCAGATGGTACAGAGGGTAGCAGATGTTTGGCTCGCATTTAATTCCACCACGAAAAAGTGAAACTTGTCCAGGTTGTGCGGTGTCGAGAATGCTCCAGATCTATAATTCAATTTTATTCTCAACATTAAGAGCAGATTACTACTTTGTATTGATTAATGTGGCCTGAGAGTAGGGGCTGTCCATAGGACACCGATAGAAGTGTAATTGTGTTCAATCCAAAGCAGCTATTTTGCTGGTCGAAGTAGATGATAGTGTTCGCAATCAGTGGATACAAAGAGTACAGGCAGAGAAAAATACAACAAGAAATAGCTTAAGCAATTAGAAATCGATTCAGACATTTTAACAATACAACTGTGGTACTGGAGATCTATTGGACTCTTTGGTCTTCACAATTATTACCTGAATTAGCTGTATTGTTGTTTATTTCTTTTTTTAGTCTGGGGTTGTTTCATGTCAACACAATTTAACATTGATTGTTGATGGAAATAGAAAAAAGCCTGATATTTAGTGTCAATTATCATTCTTTCACATATTGCTATGTCATTCCAGTCAATAAAAATGCTCAAAATAGATACCCTTAAAATGCAATATTTGACATGTCCACTTATCCCTTTGGAGTCCCCTACATTTCATTTAGAAACCCGAAAACAGGCCAAACACATAACAATTGTTTCCATGGAGGGTCACGCAGTATGCTTGAAAATAATTCCCTAATTCACCTCTTCTTTACTTTGGTTCATCAACAAAGCTCACCAAGCTAAACGCTACTCTATCTCTATTTGCTCTTCCATAAAAAGATACCTGTTTGATTAGACTATAGAAAAAACTGTTGCAATCAATAGTGCCGGTAGAGGCTTCACAGCTTCAGAAGGAAAACCGCAGCTGGGATTTTAAGAAAGCAGTCAGCGTTCCCCTAAATACAGCTTAATATTTCCAATAGTGGCAGCAAAATACTTCCATAACGCACTCAGAATAGGTTTCACAGAACACATGTGCAGCACACATTAACTGATTGCAGATTATGAGTGATTTGTATCAAGTCATAAATCCAGTTTGGTTTACTGTTTTAAGTTTGACGGAAGACAATAAATATAAATTGCAAGGAGATGTGTCAAAGATGAAGTTGTTCTTCACATATGTAGAACCCAGTGCACTGCTTTTCATAAGCCTTTCAGTCAGCGCTAGCTTTTTCCTAAATTCAGTTCAAATGGTACGTGTGAGCGAGGCTCTCTGAATTTATTCGTTCTTTTCGATAAGTGAACTTGTTTATTTTTAATGTTTGACTGAAGCACTTTGGTCAAATTGAGTCAGGAGAGATTCATGTGGAACCCAATTTCGACAAACATTAAGTGAAAAGAAACATGAATTCAAGAATAGATTAAGTTCAATCGAAAAGTCAAGTATGGAAACGGCATTGAATCTGAATCATGTATTCAATTTAGGAGAATAGAACCTTTGCGCGATGCCATCAATAATTTTGAATATTGTGTTGCCAGAGGAGGCCATGTGTTAGGCATGATTTCTATCATATTTTGACAACATTTCCCCAACTGTACACATGGAAATCAATTCATTGGTCTTGCGGGACAGGTCTTTGTAAATTGTCGTCTTCCTTTACAAATAATGGCCATTTGTATTGCAGTGCAGCTGCATATTGCTTACAATTTTACACAATTTTAGCCCACTTCTTACCACCAAACAAACGAAAGCAAATAAAGCGGCCCATATATTTTCCCAAATGTGATAAACGTTATACTTATCCACGTCGTCCTACATTCTCTCTGGTCTCTCACTATTGCTTTCGGTAACTTACCTAGAAAATAAAAATGGAAGATGGCATGAGAATCATTGGTTAACCTAGTGATGACTTGTAATAACATAGCCAAGTTAAACAAGGTAATTGATCTAATTGGTTGCCCCTGGGTGTCTGGTGTTATGAGCACCCTGAGGTTACAGATTTGAAAGTTTGTGAATTGGTCAGCAAACAATATCGTCAATGTTGGTAGCAACAAGTGGAAATGATGAATAATGATAGTTCAGTAAGTTCCACCAAGACCAAAATAATGACATCAAGCTATTTTGCATAGAAATTGTTGGGGTCTTTTCTAGAAGTCCATTTGAATTTTTTCGGTCTACCGAAACAGGTTTTCCATATCATTTTTTGGAGCCAATCAGCGAAAAGTCGACGTCAAAATCCTTTCATGAACCCAGTGTGCATTTAGTAAAGATTGACGTGATTGGCACATTTTAGCGGGCAACGACCAAAGAATTGTATGCCAAAACTTGAAGCGAAGTGTGCGACAGAGTGACCAAACTCCTCAGCTTTTTTGGACTCATTAATTTAGCAGGAAAACTGCTGAGAAAAGTAGCTCCTTAAATGTCTAGCCATCTCAACTCAAAGTAGACTTCTTTGCGAACAAAATAGAGGTCATTGTCGGGACTAATCCTTTTCTTATGAATTTAGATCAACTTGTTGAACTTTGCTACAGAGAAAAGGACAAAATTGGAAACCATTTAGGTAATTTCTCTATTCCAGTACCGTAGCCTCTGTAAGCGTGGGACGGGGAGACTGGGTATTAGTAATCAAAAGTAGTCTCAAGTCTCTAGTTAAATCAATTTACTTCTGTGGCAGAAAAGTGCTGCTTTTATGGATTTCTGTCAAACTGGGATTTGATTTATGTCCGGCCAGATGGGTTGACATGTAATTGACAAATAACGATATTCACAAGTCCAAGTTTTTCGTGATTCGCTGGAATTTTCCAATTAACTTCTAATAACGAATGTTGTTTTACATCTTTCGATGTTTTTGCAAACACGGCGTTAGATTTCACTTTTGATAATCCTTTACCTTTTTATATAGTAGTTAGAGACCTAGGCCTTGTTGATTATTAAAAATAATGGCCCGAGTCCAACGAGCGAGAGCATTGTTTTGGTAATCAAATAAGGCAATGATCTTTAACTATTTAAAGACTTTTAAGGCAGCTTCATCGTTCATAAAAATAATAACTTGCGACAATGAATAGAAAGTTTCCTTGAAAGTCTTTAACTGAAAGAAGGAACCTGCAAAGGAAAAATTTTTTTTGGTTTCTCAAGCTCCATTTAGACCAATTGAAACGCGACCATGGTTTCTAATACGACATTGCCAGTGTTTTAATGGTGTCAATGGCGAGTCTACACGTAATTTTGTTCTTGAACACCGGCATCAAGCCACCGTTGAAGAATCTTTATATATTTTTATAACTTTGTTCGCAGAGCACGACTTTCAAAGTAAATCAGTTTCCGTGCAATTAGAAAATCGTTCTCACACTATTAAGAATTGACTCTTGTTGACCCTTGAATGTGCAACTCTGGCTTATCTTCAGTGAGATGTATGTTGACAGGTAAGGACTGGCAAGAGACATGAACATGTCCACTAAATCACTCTACCCTTCAGACAATGCAACCCTGCATTCGGCCAACTGATTTTACAGGCTGATTATGGACCATTATTAGTACTGAGTAAAATTTACTCACAAAGAAGTATATATAGCAATTGATTAGCAAATATTTGGTGTATGAAATGATAAAGTCGAAATTTAAACAATTCGAACTCAATAAGGTCTTTGTGCCGGGTTCTACTCATGAGGTAATACGTTTACAACCAGAAATTACAGGCATAAAGAAAGAAGGAACGATCTGATCGACATGTTTGTGGTGTCGGTGAATGAGTTTTCTCAGAAAAAAACAGCCTGTTCAAGATTACATTTAATCAACAGACCTGTCATCGTTGTGCCGATGGAAATGCTGTCTTAAATAGTTTACAAAAATCTTTGGACTTTAGGAGTAGTGGTCGTTGTAAGTAAAATAAGGACCTACTCGTGAGTGAAATGATCTCTTTAAAATAAGTTTTTACGCCTTTAAAAGTGTACTTGTAAACTACACTAAATGGAAGTAGCAGGTGTGGGCGTCAACTGGTTGGTGGGAGACTTGTTTGAATAAGCGTCTGTGTACAGTACTTTAATGCGTTCTAATCTGCTATCCTGAGACCTAAATCACGCACACGCCTCATTGTTATTTCTCTGACAAAAACTTTCGTCACAAAAGTTCACAACTGTTTGTATTGTGTAGCCAAAGCCGTGAAAGTCTTTGCAAGTTGTGACGGTCCATACACAAATCAGATCGTCCTATTGATTGTTCTGTAACAGACCCCGGGTTTTAACTCACAAGTGAATACCAGAATTAAATACTAAAAATGCGGGTGATGTTTTAACGATTGTTGAAATCTATATGACAACGATCAATGATAAAAACGAATGTATTGGCACACCTTAAACTCTCAAGACTTAAGTGTAAAAGGCAGCCTCCCATTAACATTACCAGAAAATACCGACCACGGTCCCGCAACCTCACACTTTCCGGGGAGGGGAGGGGTGAGGGACAGGGGTAGGATCAGGTGGCTTATGGTATGAGCCCCCTCCCCCTCCACCCCCCATCATTCTGGACAGAACTTGGACCCCTCCTCCGGACAGGACCTGGACAGGGTCATGAGACAAAATATGTATTTTCAAACAAATCATTTTTATTTTTGAACAGATAATCCAAAATGTCTGAATCTTGACATCACTGGGTGTGGTTTTCGGAAAATATCATGTACCCCATTGCGTTTTCTCAAGAATCTTCCTCAGAATTCACAATGTCTATCAATCGCCCGATGCAGGTTTTCCATATTAATTTATATATTCTGCCACATCTTCTTAATCTTTTTACATTTTCACTTCAAATAAGAATTACAATGTGCAGAATGTGCACTGTATTTTGTACTTTGAAAACATTCATTACTACTTTACATAATTGAATATGGTCCACAAACTTAAATAAACAAACTAGAAAGTCTTCCTGCATGAACTCAAGAGGCATACCAACCACAGCATAGCCCATCCCAGCCAGGGAGTACCCAGCTGGGGTACCCCCTTGGCTTGAGTACCCCCCAGCTGGGGTACCCCCACCTCAAGTAAACCCCCCTGGCTCAGGTACCTCCCTCAGGTACCCCCCAGCTCAGGTACCCCCCCCCCCGTGGACAGACACACACCTGTGAAAACATAACCGTCCCTCGTACTACGTGCAAGGTCGGTAATAAAATAGGTGTCACATCTTGACAACCTTTTTGACAAAATAAAATCAGGACAGCAGTACAGAAGACTTAAGAGGCATACACTTTTACTTTTGATCATATTTACACATTTTTATTTGTATTTAAAACAAAGATATCCATCTTTGAGGGGTAATTAATGTGATCGATGTTTAACCAGAAATTGATATGAAAAACCTGTATTGCAATAGATCTGAATACAACACAATGATTTGCCAGGATTTGCAAATTGAAGGTGACGATTGACACTGCAAGAAGAGCTACCTCCGTTAAAGTCAACAATTAGATGTTTTTTCCTGCCTCCGTTCAATATATCATTTCAAATCCCAGGAGGGAATCTAGACACAACGTGCCAGTTGGACCAGACCCGCACCGAGCATCCCCAGACTCACAAAACTTGTCCAAATATCTTCGCACCAAAATTCAATAACTCCCTCACCCTCGGGGCCTTAGCATCCCAGTGTCCTTACAATTTAGCTGAAGATTTTCTTCAATGACAGGTACAGAAAATATAGTCTAGAGGAAAACCATTATTTTACAAAAACCTTAAAAGGACACTTGAAGCGTTTGATTCTTTCCAATTGAATTATTAAGATTATTCACATGCGATGTTTGTGGCAAAGAAATCCAAAATATTTCATTGAACTGGAAAATATTAAGGGAATATTTGAGAGTAAAAACAGCTTGTCCGACAAAATATATATTGAATGAACCTTTCTCAGAAGTTCCTTTATAATAATATCTGAGGTATTATTTCATTAGAAAGTGTACGGAGTTCTTCATTCATGTTTTCGTGACGTTTTACTGCCTGTGACATGATTTGACTTTCCATTTATAGCAATCAAGATCCTAATGTTCAGCTTGGCTGGGTAAATTAAGCCACCGTCGCTCACAAATTCTCTAGTTAAGCTCCGGATACATGACTGGAATAACATGTCGCCCCTAAATGTTATATAAAAGAGACCAGATTTTGTAACAGTTTTTTTGCCTTTACAAAATTACCTAAAATCACACTGAGTCTCCCTCCGGGAGGAAAACCAATTTAAAATTGTATCGGGAAGTAGAGGGAATAGCGCTAAAAGAACCGTTTTGAAGAAGGCTCTTATTATTCTGTGTGGGAGGAAGGCTCAGCATAGTGATCAGTGGTTTCAATGTCCTCAAAATCAATTTTATCTCCTTGGTGCAAGAAAAAGAAGACAAATCATTAGATCTGAGTAAATGTCTAATAAGATGACTTTGTACTGTGATGAGTAACTGATTTATTATATCAAACGTCCATATTTCATTGGATGGGATTATCAAAACACAGCCTCGGGATGGATTATTGTTTGGTCAGAAAACAAATCTGGTTTTGAAAGGATGATCTGTAAATGCTCATCTGCCGTTCTTGCACATACACAGACAATGATAGGAATTTCTCTTTTAAGAAATTTACCGTCCTATACTTTTAACAAAATATTCAAAACCCAAATGGACATTCTCGTTTTTCTTAAAGTCTTGTTTGTCAATTCCTCCCATTGAAGTGCCAGAGTTTGGAGATGAAGAATGGTGTTTTTTGTACATTTCCATTTATAGTTTATGTAAGCATGCAGAAACATAAGGAAAGAGTTCACATTGTGTCCTTACAAAAGTCAATAAACACTCTTCCTACAGGGCCAATGTCAGAAAAAAGTCCTTTTGAATTTACAGTTGGCTCTCTGTCTTTTTTGTGAGATGCATCGAATATAGAACAGGGACAACCTTTGTCAAAACTACCAAACTTATTAAATAGAACAGTTTCCTTTTACACAGAGATTTATGTTTTCAATGCTACTGACTCGAGTTTTTCACAATAAAATCAAATTTCACATTTTAAGACAGAATTTACATTAGACATGCTTTAATGATTTTTCAAATGTGCAATGGTGCATGAAACAAACTTCAGTTAAAGGTCTGCCAAGTAGCACAGGCCTCTGTGGCCTATCTGGATAAGCATTCAACCTTAAATCCAATGATGGTCAATGTTGTGAGTTCAAATCCCACTGGAAGCAACTTTTAACTTTTTTTGAACTTCTTCATGCAAATTCAGGCTTAAAATGCAAACGTGATCTTATTGTGAAAAACTCGACTTCTTTCAAACTAAATTTGGATAATTGTGGAAGATTTTTACCCTTGATTTTTTTTTCACAAATAGCCAACTTTAGCAATGATAGTTTGTCAATCCAATGCTCTACTTAAAGAACTAATGAGACTTTACTTTAAAAGAGATTGTAAGTCTGAGACTTTTAAAACCTTTAGATATCGCCTTTTCTACCGAATTTATTCAAATCCAATTGAGTCCAAAGAGTCCGTTGGAGCATTACTAGAGGCATTGTAAAGATCCTTCTAACTACCAGATACCTCTAGAGGTAGAGAAGTGGAATGACAAAGGAGAGATTGTTTCATCAAAACCCAATGAAGGTCAATTTTGGCTGCCGAAATTTTGTGTTGCCCTTTGATGCTAACATTGACAATGCTGGTTATTTTCGCCAATTTCCAATAAAGATCCATTTTTACACACTCAGAATTTTCAGTGGAATAAAAATAAAACTCTTTTGTCCCTTAACCTGCAACATGTACGTCTCATCTTGTATCCGTCAAATTATGGTTACTTTGCAACCCTGAAAACACAGTATCTGGTATTTACAAATTAACATTCAGTTTGACACGATTCCGCCTGACCAAATAATACAAACAAATCCGAAAATTAGGTTATCTGTTCAAGCACATTCTAGGTATGTCTAATGACCCACTTATTAACTGGCATGCCATCTGAAACCCCATCTGCCTCTCTGAGAGTACGATATATCACTGCCAATACTAATGTGTTGAATGAATGTTGAATGTTGATGAATGATGGACAACCAGAAATAGCCATTTTTGCAAAGATTCAAAGAAGATTTTGTACAATAGGATATTCATCTTTGTGTCAGGTAGCTTCTACTTATGAATGACACGTCACTTTAGTGTAATGGTTTTCTCGAGGTTGAACGACCCGCAAATAAAAAATCAAATAATCATTCAAAGTCTCGTTTTATCTGATTATTTGTTGCGCAGTTTCAGTTTTTCATTGAGGAAAAACACCATTCAGGAACTAAACCTTGACCTTGTATGTGAGAACAGAGAAAGTGTACAGGATCTCATCCTTCAGTGCATTGATTTGGTAACAACATTTTGATGAAATCTGTGACGACTGCAGTCCAACACCAGTTTACCTTGCTCTAGATTTAGCCTTGCACGCTGTAAGACCCAGTCATCCAGTCTTAAATGGTATCAATGATGCGCGCTGGTCCTGGAAAACGCTTTCGACGATCTTTCCCAAAGAAGCGTTTGAAACACCTGCAACATACCGGTGTTGCTGCTGCTGTTTTTTTCGGAAATGCTTCTTTTCCCGAGAAACAAGATTTCAAAAAGTGACATTTGACATACTGCAAAATTTCTGAATTAAGTAGATCTAATTCTGGATTCCACATCTTAGTTTGTGTTAAAAGTGAGAGACAAGTATTACATTGAACCCGTTGCTCCTTCGTTTTTCCTTTGCTTCAGATCCATAATCCGGATAGCGTTATGTTTTTAAAGTTTGTATCCATAAATGGAAATGATTTTGAGATAAATTTTGCCCAAAGTACAGACATTGCATAATGGCATTGATATTGAACATTTTACTCACCTTGTGGCGATTCCATTAGACGGTCTGTTACCGCCTGTCAGGCTGACCAGAGCCATTTCTTTCAAAACACTCAAGATTCCGATCTTTTCCTATTGGTGTATTTTCTCGGAAAGCGATAGCAGTATTTTATAATTTCTCAATGACTTTGTCAACAGGAATTCAATTACCTCTCAGACCACTAAGTCACAGACAGCGCTGAAGTGGACTTCAATTCAAATAAGAGTTTGAAGCTTCCACCAACCACTTTGCTTGGCAACTCAGCCAAATTGTAAATTTGAGACCATACTCTCTTGTTTCAATTTCATTGCGTTTTAAAGCACTCAGCAGATTGTTTTGTTCCCATGGTTTTCCATCGACCCTGTTTGGTCAATGACCGTACGTATTGTTTTATCGCCTGAGAGCAATTTGCCATTAACAACGATAATTGGAAATTGCAGTGGGAGTTGCAATTCTAGATTTATTCGTTGTTCTTATGCCAAATATTTAACAAGGCATTCCGGCATGACAACGTTTTCCAAAATGTCGAACTAAATGACGTTATGGCATCGTATTATGGCGTTTTGTGAACAGAAACGGCAACTTTTTAATCAAGACCATCTAATCTCGTGAGATGTTTGATTCGTACAACGATAAATTGTCACATGATTTTCACACCCTTAAGTTGTGTTGCATTTGTCCTCGTATACTTTGCCTTCATATAAGAGCGTGACCCCAGTGAGCTATGAGAGCTCTTCCGCGAGGTTACCCACCGAGCTTCCTTAGTGATTCCAACAGTTGTCTGTAAGACAACAATTTACTGGAGAGGAAATTTCTCTCATATTCAATTATATTTGGTCCCTCTGTTGCACGAGAACATTGAAACGTGCGAACCAAAAGAATTGTACCCTTTAACTTTAGCCTCTTAGTTTCATTTTCGTTTTTTCCTCTGTGAGATTTCCATCCCAAATTGCCCAGGCATGAAATAGCTGACCAGAATCGACTCAACACTTCATGAGCATCTGATATGCCTCAACTCGACAACCTTCAACACCTTTTGCATGATATTGCTATGTGGATCTGGGATTCCCTGTAAGAGGCACCAACTCTACATTCATGTGCAAATATTTTCCGAAATCCCTTGGAATTAAAGACAATTTCGTCCGCAGAGGGTGCACATCACTGTTTTATACTAATCAAAGGTGAGTTCAATTAACTGTATTCTCACCCTTCAATTATCCTTTTTAATCATCAGTTTGAAAGGAAAACAGCAATTTTACGATGCAAGTATGAGGATTTGAATAAGAAAAGCTTTTGTTTTGGTGTAAATCATTTTTACGCGTTAATCTGTAACAACTCTGTGCAATTTTAAAGGCGTGCGAAACGTTTTGTGAGACGAAGCAATAAAAATCAAGTGTGCCGATAATCGTTTGTTGATTTTCCTTTTCTGTGTGAATTCCACACACGGCATTGCAATCAATGAATTCATCTTTGGTTTCACACATTTTTGCAGTAAAAAATAATGGTGCAAATACACAAAAACCAGTCCCCAAGTCTTGTATTTCTAATTACACTTAGGAATCAGTTACAAAAATTACATCAAACGAAACCCACAGTGGTAAGTGGATATTTGGCTGATATCGATGGAAGTAAGGGCATTCCGGAATTGATCAATGTCTCATCATTGTCTCAATGTTCCACACTTCTAGGATAGGTCTACCGTCCCTTTCGTTACTTTCGTTCTTATTGCCTTTCGGTGCAATTAAATCAAGACGAAAGCGAACTTCAGTGCTAAACGTTATTTTGCGGACTTCCGTATGTGGACTTGGGTCAAGCTGACGGAAGGTCATGAACCCAATCAACATAGTTATTGTGTCATTACAGCTCAGGAAATCATGCAAATAACTTAAAGAATAAAATTCTCTAAGATCAATACGGTGTCTTCAAATTCCGAAGGAAAAATCGATGAGAGAGTTCTACAGGTAGATGAGACGTCAATGTGGAGGTGACTGCATGCAGAGCATCCAAATTTCTAACCATATCTTCATGTGCATTGTAGATAGTTTCGCATGCGGACCGTAGTGTTTTAGTGACTTTGTTTAGGCATAAAATTTGCCAACATCAAAGCCTTATCTGCCTGTCTGCTAAAACATTGTTGATGTATTTTATTACCGTCAGCGCACGAAGTGTGAAGGAAGGTAATGTTTTCAGTTCGTATGTCCACTTGTTGAGGGTGGAGTATTTCTGTCATGGTCCTGCCCAGGGGTACCCCAAGACAGGACATCGTACCCCCAACAAGGGTATCCACCCTAGATATGACAGGGGAACCCCCTGGACAGGACATGCCACAGACAGGATACGCCGCTGGCTGGAAAATATTTTTGAAGTAATTGATATGTCAGCTACTAACATTCGACGTTCTTCGCCACCAATTATATTGCGCAAATGATTTCGTGTGGATCAGAAGTATTTACTTGTCTCAATTTCTTAACAAGAGCCAATCCAAGAGATATACGAAAAAGTCTTGGTTCAGTAAATAATTAAATACGTCTGCGCAATGAGTGGCTTACACGGACTGAGGAAAGGACAATTGTGTTTTCCCTATTTTGATTTTGAATCTTGCTGAATTAGATGAGTTAGACTGATTCATCTAATTGCACATGGATACTTGAATTGACTGTTTATGGATAATTGAAATCTTCATTTGCACCATCCATGAACAGTTCACTATTCATGGATAGTTACAATGTAATGTAGCACTAAGCATGGATAATGCAAAATGAATGAGCACTCTTCAAGTATAGTGAAAAATGAATTTGCACTAACCATAGATCGGTGAACACATTATGTGTGAAAAAATACTTTTCACAGATGATAGATTCCATTATCCATGAAGTACTTGTCTAATTCAATTAATTAGATTAATTCACCTAATTTCAAAACCAAAATAGGAAAAACACAAATGTTGGATGTCAAACAGAGCAAAGTGTCTGATGCAAATTTTAGAACAACGAAACTGGTATAGTCATTAATGTTTTTCTTGGATTTAAATTTCATTGAATTAACACGTTCAAATGGCCTCTTCATGGAGAAGTGCTGCTTTTTAAATTTAAGAATGAACTGATTTAGAATCACCAATAATCTGGTACAATTAACGTCAAGTGAAAAATCCGCCAAAAAAATTCATGATAAATTTAGTCCTACACAAAGAGAGAAGACATTCCTTACATTCTTTTATCATCTCTTTCCAGCACGCCTACACGCGAGAGGTACTCACCTTCTTGCTAGTCCATTCTGTGGAGGTTTCCTGCCTCTGATGAGGCTCGCTCGTGCCATATCCCTTATTACAGACATTTTAATTTCGCACTGTGCCTCGGTTTCACCAAATTCTTGTCAACAAGTTATCTGGCTGCCTTATCACGGCATCCTGTGAGCCTTCAGGTCCGATGATGCAAATTCAGTGTCTGCGCCCAATACTTGTCCATTCTTACCCACAGACACATCCTCCCGAGTACAACCATAAGGATGAGCACCGACTACGCAAAGGAGAGATATGAAAGGGCTGTGACACAACATGCCTTCTTACAAGTTATTTTCTCCTTCATATCACTCGTGACAGCTATTTCGATTCTGGATGAAGTCCTAACCTGCTGCCAATCTTATGCGTTAATCTCCCCCGCTTGCCTTAGGTGGTTATGCTACCAGTGGAGGATTTTTTATGTTCTTCAGGATTCCCTGTATGGCCTGATCAATAACGAGAACCTTTTCATTTACACCTTTGGCTTCATAAGTTGCTTATTTCTTGTTACCGTTTCTTAACAGAGAGAGGAAAGTTTTGATTAAATTTTTGCCATCTCTGTTGGTAGTCTGCTTTGTTTAACACTCGAAACTTTGATTGAAGATTGGCATATCCTTGATGAACAGAACTAATCTGGGTTATATGTATTGTAGTTCATTTCCGATTGACATGATCTCTGTTGATCATCTTCTGATAACATTTTTAGAAAGTAGTGTTGAACTTGATTCATACTGATAATAACTATTTGTCATTGATCTGGCTCAACAAAATAACACAAGCTTCAATTATGTTGCAAATAGTTATTAAAAACAACTAATACTTGAACACTGCTAGAAATGCATTATTTCTCTGAATTAGAGACACATTGTTTGTGAACAAAAGGTATTCCATTTGAAATGTTTCCAAAATGCACGAAACCAAATGGTATTGCCATTTATATGTATTGTAGTTCATTTCTGATTGACATGATCTCTGTACATCATCTTTTGATAACATTTTCAGAAAATAGTGTTGAACTTGATCCATACTGATAACAACTATTTGTCATTGTTCTGGGTCAACAAAATAACACAAGCTTGAATTATGTTGCAAATAGTGATTAAAAACTAATACTTGAACACTGCAAACAATTCATTTTAGTCTGACTAGACTGATTTCCAGAGACACATTTTCAATGTATTTTTTTTCACATAGCCATTTGCGTCAGTGTTCGTTCACAGCGAGCAGTAACTGGTGCGAAGTCTCATCGCTAACAAATTAGCAACTTTCATATGTGTGCTATTTAACATCCAAAAACACTCTTCAGTCTTGCTTAGTATGACTGAGCCCAAGATTGTATTTGGTACTTTCAGATCCACTTTTGTCCTCATCCAGAAAAAAACTCTTTCAAAAGGTAGTGATGAATAGACTGGCGTGTCCTGGCTTCTCGACAGTCCGGTTCAGAATAGTTCAGTTGTAGAGGTGTCCGTATATTCTGCTCAGTTGTTGGCTCAATGACACAAGCAATCCTATTATTTGTCCTCACTTTGTGCTTTAATACAGAAACGAGTGTTTTGGTTGTCTCCAAAGGTACACCCTGATGTGAAAGCAATGACAACTGTAAGTAACTTTATTGTATCAATGCTTCACTTGGGAACGGAAAAATACGAGTGAAATTGGCCGCTCTCACTTCATAGAGGCCTGACCAGAGTGACTGATGAGATTCGCATGTATCTCTGCCTAACATTCTCGCAGACGAAGTTTTCCTTCCAAATTTGTACGGTATTAGCTCTTTGTGAAGAAAAGCATTGCTGGGATATGCTGCAACTTAATGGCTTACCGTGAACTGAGCAGCGGGACTTGGGATACACATTACAGTAGTAATCTATGATTGGATGAACACATCGCTATTTTACCCGACAGATCTTCATCCGATTAGGACATCCAAACGCTTTACTATGGCTGTTTAAGATATTTTATGCTTTTCCAGACTCAATGATGGTGACTGACTCTCTCTACTTTGGTGTGATGTACTACCACAGGAATCTGGCAATAATGGTCAAAGGTTCTTTTCTAAAAGGACCAGGAGTGCCGAGAGTTTTGTTTCCGAGAACAACATTTATTTCCTGTAAAGCTTTGTGGAAAATCAATCTCAAAATGAAACAGTTTCACACAGTGCATTTATTTGGTTTCACTTTGCAGGCTTAGTTGACCACATAAAACTTAGAAACCAATTTTCTTCTCCAGGGGTGACCTTTCTCTGAAGTACAACACAGATCCTGGTAGCACCTGGTTGAGTATTTAACTTGCATCAATCAGGTAAACATCCAGTAAACATGTATCCGGTACAACCCGAGTGCAAGAATTCTGGACTTGTTGTAGGATGTGACCCCAGAGGGCAATGACCGGAGGGAGGAAGAGATTGGATTGCCCTGCAGAGGTAAACATTTTTACATGCTTCAGGAAGGTGATGGCAAGCATAACACTGAAACAGGGTTTTATCTCATTTAAGTTTGGGTACATGGATAGAATGTTGCTTGATATAGCATGAAAAAGCGTGATAACACTCATTTTCAAAAGAGATACTTGCCAAGTTACTGTTACAACCCCACTTGCCGTGGAACCTCAAATAGCCCATTCATTTACGAATGAAGCAGACCTTCTCCATGATTGCCATCAGCTCTAAGTATTCTACCAGGATATTACTGGAACCCAAAAATTATTTGTTGCTGTGGGGTTAAATACTGTCCCCAATTTTATTCCATAGTGGTCTATGTAGGTGACAGACAGGCTATTACCTGTCGGGATATGTAACACCTACTTTCTTTATTGGTAAACATGCTGACAGTAACAGCAGAGCGGGATGCATTACAAACTGCATCTGGGCCCGAATCGGACCAAACCTGGCAAAGCCCTTCATGTAATGTACTGTAATGTCTGCCCACTGCAAACCCCTTACGGCCGCATGATAGAGCGGCTTTAAAACACCTTGTCCAAGATTGCCTCTTTAAATTCATCAAGGAATATTTATCTTACTTAAAAGCATCTCAGATAATTTTTAGATAAGTTAGAATAGTTCAGGGTGGTTGTTTTGTTGAGGAACAACTTTTCTCAATAAATCAGTAGCATTGTAAGAGTGTTGTACCCCGAAGTACTTGAAGTTGTGGTCATGAGTTTCTGAAGCAGAAACTACTGAATAGCTAGATACATCCTATCTGTGAACTGAGGTCGAGATATTAAGAATTGCGTTTACGGCCTCAGGTCGCCTCGCTGCCAATGCGAACACCACCAAGGTCAAGCAGAAGCTCTACAACAGCTGAGTCGTCGTTGCATTAACACGGTTGGGTTTATGGCATCTCTCTTTGGGACAGTCTTCCTTGGTTTATCTAGTGAAATGTAATGTTCCAGCACTGTTAACTTATTACACTTCCAAACCACTCGAATTTACGTAAATATTTTGAAATATAATACGTCTTAGAAGAGCTACTAAGATCGGAAACATAAATAACGTCACTTTGCAGCCAAAGTACAAAGGCTCTGTATTCTGGAATAAAAGATCTGAAAGTTTTGAATTCTTGACGGTTTTTACAAGATAATGATTTCAAATGAGATACGAAAGAACACAAATGAACGATGTCTACATCACACTCTTCGATATACATTGGGTTGTTTGTAGCTTTTTATGATTTGGTATTTAATTAGTCATTACGTATTCTGAGAGATACGCCATGACCATTACTTTATTACATAACATGCGTTGAGGTCCCTCATGTCAAGGCACATGGGCAAAGAAAGGACAGATAAAATTGATTTCTTCCATCAAGTTTCCCCTGTGGATTCTTAGAAAAACTCAGATACATACAACAAGATTGCCCAAGACCAGTTCATGGAAACATGCTTTGATTCCCAAAATGTGGGTCCAAATGCATCTCTGCATAGAATTCTATAGGTTTTCCCCACAGATCTCATGTCAAAGACGAGTCTGCTTGTGTAGTAGTCGTTGTAACTAGTGTTTCCTTGATACACAGAGACATGTACTGATGAACTCCTGTTCCACTAATTGTGGCGGAATATCTTGCCATGCTTCATAGTTCGACTTGATTAAACTTTGAATAATTGACTGAAAAGAAGATTTCTTAATTTCTTGCCTGACTGAGTGATAGACAAGGTCAGATTATAATAAAGCTGACGAAGAGTGCTACTTGTAAATTAATGTTTAGAAGAGAGATAAAAGACAGTCACATTTATTATCTACAAATAAAAACATCAAACACAAAAAGTATCAACATGAATTTCAAATCAACAGGATTTTTGTCACCAATCTTTACTTTATTGCTGTCTCGGATCTTTAATTACTTTGCGTCTTCTTTCACTCGGTTACCTCCTCAGAGGTGTCAGCCGTGGGAGCATGTAGATTCCATCTGCAGGGGGTGACAGCAGTTGTTCATGGGT